>OMKL01064298.1:0-17815 GCA_900302295.1 Parasudis fraserbrunneri | reverse complement strand
AATAGCCTTAACATCCAGAACATACCATTGGCACAGGGTCCAACTCCCACAATCCAAATACCATAGAAAGTTAAGTAACACAAGGTGGCCTGTTGCCGAAACAAACTCAATCCCTTTGGCATTCACAGCAGACAACACCCGAAAACTTTGAAGCCATTCATCACTACGCTGACAGTTGTATGTTTGCTGAGCTGCGGTAACAAAGGCTAAAGCGACATCGGCAGCAAACAGGGACGGGGGACAGATAGGCCTGTGAGGGTGCTATATCACAGTGACACAGAAAAACAGCTCCAGGATATTAGGAACATACCAAGGACCAACACTGGACGAAACTAGAATTCTAGATGAAAAGGTAAAGGGTGTTTTTGGTCCATAGTTGATGGTGCTGTCTAGGGGAGGATTGGATTTTAACGGAAAAACTCAAGGTCAATCTATGGCTGCAACAGTTGAACATGACTGACATTCATATGTCAAAGGACCTGTGACGTTTCACAGCATTACAGTACTACAGAAAACATACAGAATCTCTTAAGGCACAGCTTGAAGGCACAGCTTGAAGGCTACAGATACATACATAGACACACAGTACATAGGTACATAGAACCTGATAGCGGGATACCACTCAATTTCAGCTCGGAAATGTTATTCCTATGCTCTAAGAGAGGTTGGCCTGTATCATTATTGGTGATTTGTGCTTTAGGAAATGTTAATTGTGGTCTCCTTTCATCTGAAACAAGAAGGGAGAGCTTGACACACCCATGTGCAGGTTCACAGGGAATGAATGGAGAAACAGTCTTAACACTTTTTTTTCTCTCCTTAAAATCCCCTATTCTAGCATTTGTTGTATTTAAGTTGCTTTTTTAGTTAAGACTGTGTGATGTGTTTTTATATTGTTTGAAGGGCGGACTAGCAAAGTAAGATTTTCATTGTATGGCAAAACTGTCTGTTTAACTATGCACATGACAATGAAGAATCTTGAATCTTGAAAACAGGACTGTTACAATAATCCAACCTTACTGTCTGGGCATCAGGACACATTTCCTGGTTTGGAACTGATGCGCTGCCATAACATAATCAATAACAAAATAAGTATAAAACACCATATACTTGGAAGTTAATGATAGAATCTGTAATGCCATTAAAAACAGCGAACTCTTGGCAAAAGAGCCCCTTCCTGGTATAGCACTTTACATTGAGGTGTGGCCAGCAATAACACCCCCTCCCCTATCCTCACTCGATTCCAGCCAATACATCAGACCAAAATGTAAAAGTGCAGTACCAAGAGGGGCTCGTTTGCCTAGAGGTCGTTGTTTGATGGCATTACAGATTCTACCTTTAAGGTTAAGAAAAAAACATTGAATAAGTCCACAAAGTCAGTCTTCTATTCATTACCAATGAGGAAGCTCCAGGCCTTAAATTGGTATGATATCAATGATTAGACTGTCTGCTCTGTACGTTTCTTTGAGATACATTCGCTCACGTTCACAAATCCTTGTTCTGGCTTAGGCCATAAGTATAACATATCCAAATTCTAAAGTTGAGTGGCATTTCCCCTTTAAAGTTATATTCTTTAGCTCTTGTTGTCTTTTAAAAAAAAAGTTTTACTCTTCAGTAAAATTTTATCATTTTTTAGCAACAACCCTATGAGTTCATGAACAGTCAGCCACCGACATGAGTCACACTGAGAATCTCAGTCATCATTTCTGGCATTCAAGCTTTAACATTTTTCATCGGACTTGTCGTTGATAATTACAAACTTACAAAACTTGAAAGCTGCAACCATGGCCACAGAATAAAATACTAAATTAGCTGCAAGTGTCCACATATCAACTGATTACACTGCATGTGCTAGAAGTAGGGCTGTCAATCGATTCATTTTTGTAATGCGTTAATGGCATGATAATTGTGTTAACGCATGATAAAGAATATGTAGCAAAATGCGTCTGTAGGGGCTGCAGTCATAAAGAAATGCATGAATAAATGGTTAGGGAAATTACTTATTGGTTACAGGAGTCTTCAATAACGTTGAATGGTTATCCATTTTGTGAATAAATTTGTTCTCCGATGTAACGATATCTTTGTTCGCAGACGGCTCCTTCAGACAATATCTGTTAACATTACTGCTACCAACCATAATTACCAAGCATAGCATAGCTTGACCCAGGTACTTACTACATGCTGCTTCACTGGGAAAGACCGTTCATCACTGCATCTAATACAACTTGGTTTAATCCAAAAGTCAGTTCGGAAATAAAACTTTGTATAACGAAATAAGACATTCAGGGAATGTCTGGTCATGCATTACTCTCCCGGTTTGCATGTCAGAGTGATCAGGAACGTAAACACACCAGACACCACGGCTGGATGTCAAAGCTACGGGTGACGCTGGGGTCAAAAAGGGTCATGTGATTAATTGCGTAAATGTTTTAACACGTCAAGGTTTTCAAATCGAATCAAAAACATTTACGTGTTAATATTGACAGCCCTAGTTAGAAGCATGACTTTTAGACCAGGTTTTCAAAATAAAACCAACTGGAGTGATGCCGGATCATCCAGGCAGACAATATCGGTGGATGAAAGTTGATAAACTCATACTAATGCATGCGTGCTATAAGTATTAAGGTGACACCAAAAGACAAAATATTGCCTTATGACATATACAGTAAACAACACCGGACGTGTGTTTCTGGATAAGGAGAGATATAAACGGTATATATGTAAACAAATACTTCTAGATATATAGACACATACAGTACTTCTCAACAGTAAGTGTCACAGTCTCCATTGGGAGTGGAGAGGCTTTGGGCATAGCGGACGGCATCGGTGATGGTGAAGAATACCATTTCTCTCTCTCCTCCTCTTTCTTCTCCTCCTTTACTTTCAGGGTAGTATCCTCCTCTTTCTAGAGAGTCCCTTACTGAGGTATTACACTGGGCCAGTAACACCTTGACCCCTAGTTCCTTATAATCCTTCAGCACCTCCTTCAGGGCGTTGACTCCAGCCGTATCCAGGAACAACACAGCACTGCAGTCGATCACCACGCTGTGGAAGCTACCGGAACCTTTCTTCTCCGGCATCAACACTTTGGTTATGGGCGCCTCGGTCTCATCTTCTTTACCTGCAACCCCCTTCTCCTCCATCCTTGCGGCCCCCGCGGACTCTCGTGCCCCCACTTCATCCTGTTTCCTCTTCTTCTTTTCCAACTTCCTGCGCCGGGCTTTCTCTTTCACCGGGTCGAGCCCCAGGCGGCGGTAGAGTGATGTTTTAAACAGTCTCTGGTTGGCATAGTATATGGGGGCCTCATATCGGAAAACGGCCACTCCGGGCTGTGTTCGGAGCCCCCGGTAAGACGCCAAGTCCTCGTAGAGCTCCCTGGCACCGGCGTGACCCAGTTCCAGGGCCTGGGCTCGCTGGGTTCGGCCCAGGACGCAGAAGGCCGACACGAGGACTCCGACTACGAGACCCAGCTCTGTGTTCACCAGTGCAGAGGTTGCCATGGTGACGAGCCAGATAGATGCATCCACGTGGTTAACGCGCCACATGCGGGGCACATCGGTGAATTTCCGCAGAGCGCCGCGGAGGTTCACCACGATAATCACTGCCAACACACACCTTAGGATGGTAGCAAAGAAAAAGAAACCCATCAATAACATACAATCACTTTTAATTGCCAGTTAACCCAAAACGATTAAGCTTTGGCAAAGACTCAAACTAGTTTTCAGTGGGAAATCCCGCTTGAAATGTTACTTCAGCATACTGGTGAACAACTGCGTCTGGCCTACTTCATTACTGATTATGACAGTGGCGAAAGCAATAACCCTGAGACATAGCCATGGATGTTTGTTTCATCTGGGTTTGTGCCTGTGTTTATACTTGAAGCCTGTTTTCATGTAACACAAGATAAAGAACAAGGACAGGTTTTTGTGTATACTTGTGCTTAGTCAGGCTTGTCATGTTAAACGCTCAGGCAGCCCACACAATTCTGTTCACATGTTTTTTCTCCCTCCCTCTGATCACTTAAAAAAGGAAATTTAAACCCCAAAATATCATGAAAAAAACGTTTGTATCTTTACTTTGCTTATGCCATTTAATTATTTTTGCCACAAATAGTATTATTTTTGACTATAGACATTTTGGGCACTCAAGAGTATCTCGATATTGTGAGCCCACCCCTTTACAACTTGTCCACCCGAGCCTCTCCCAGAAGCCAGTAAAACTCTTTTAGACTTACTTCTGCAGCGAGTAGAAGAGTGGTGCTATAACCAGTAGCACGAGCAGCAGCACCAGAGCAGTGACCAGGCCCGAGACCTGAGTCTGGCATCCTGTCGACTCTTTCACCAAGGTCTTCGTCAGCGCTGCGCTCGTGGTGAAACACCTGAAGAACGAGGGCAGGATATTACAGAAGCCTATGGCGTACATCTCCTGGTTGGGGTCCACCACGTAGCCGTGCTTCTTAGCAAACATCTCAGACAGCGAGACGGTGATGGCGAAACCCACGATAGCGATGGAGAAGGCGTCGACCGCCACGTTGGGGATGAGGGACCAGGAGGGCAGCTGGGGGGGGAGGAAGCCGGTAGGGATGGCCCCCGCAACATCAGAGTGGTACTCGGTGTTGAAACGGCCAAAGTGAGAGGCAAGGGTGGCGATGATCACCGCAAAGAGTTCAAAGGGGATTGGAGCCTGAGTAAGAATACAGGAGAGAGTTACCAATGTATTTTTATTGTAAAAGGTGTCTTTTGCTGTTTCACTGCTGAGCAATCCAGACATCACTTTTTAAATGCTTAAAGGGAAATTCCATCACAAAACAACATGATAATGTTGTCACATAATGACATGTAGCTCCACCCTCACTCGATTTTGAAGAACTGCAACAATGGAGTTCCTGATACCTCAATCAGCTTCCCACTCTCTCTTGCCAGGTAACATTAAAGAAGTAACCAGGAGTAATAGCTCAGCCATACCCTCCTTGTGTGTGTTTGGTAGGAGTGGTAACCTTTGACTTGCATTGTCTGACACTTATCCTTTCTCACCTCAGTGTAGTCCTTTGTAAAGCCGGAAGCTGGAGCATGTGCAGTAGTTTAGGGCTCTATCTCTGGCCTGACTATGTGTACAGAGCTGGCTGTGGGCTCATGTTACTCTGAAGTAAAGCAACTTTTCTATAACTACAAGAGAGACCCAGTGTGGAATTCACCTTTAAAGTGGTAATCCGTAAGCTCCTCATTTTTGTTAACATTGGAGATAAGCAATCATTGCTGTTGCATTTTTGCACTGCATCGACCTGCTTTGCATCTTGAAAATTCATGCTAACTACTGAGTTAGTCTTCCATTCATTCCAAACAAACTGCTGTTGCTGTTGGTGATGCAAAACGCATCATTTCCTGTGTGCCAGATGATTTTCCCCGGGAATGTCCTACCAGACACCACTGTTTAAAATAGCAGGGAACAGCAAATGTAAAAGCATTCATCAGCTGTGTATTGGTAGAATCACTAGTGTATTATATCTATTGATGAAATAGAGTGGCAAAATAGGCTACTGTAAGCCTTGAAGCAGTGGTTGAGCTCCTCAACTACTTCAGACTGTTAACCGTTTCACATTCCATTCTATTCCACCCAACCCCCTATCATTCAGTCTTGTCTTGAAGTAATCACTGAGTAACATGATGCGAATAAGCACTAACAAACACTACAGCTGGTCACCAGGTCAAATTCCTAGTCCATTCCATTCCATGTCTGTGAACCCCGTCACCCCCAGCTAAATCCTGAAGCATACGCTGAGCTCCTTGGTGAGGATGACAACCAACAACCACCAGGATCCATATTCACTAAGCCTCTCAAAGTGGGAGTACTGATTCAGAGTCAGCTGCAGTCTATTAGTTTAAATATGGTCATGAAGACAAGTGATTCTGGTCACTGACCCCAGCTCAGCACTCCTACTCTGGAAAGCTTTGTGAATACAGGCCCAGCTCACATTCCATTCTGTTTACTCCTTTACCTTCAGCTTGGCCTTGAAGCGATCATTGAGTTCCTTGGCAGGCACCAGCACCAGCAAACACAGCAGGCTGGTCACCAGGTCACAGATATTGGTCTTCCCCAGGTTGGTGAGGAGGCTATACCAGGTCTTGGCCAGGGTGAACCAGCCCTGGGGCCGTGGGATCTTCAGCCCCAGGAGGTACTTGAGCTGGGAGGTAAGGATGGTCAGAGAGGCCCCTGTGGCAAAGCCGCTGAGGAGGGAGTCGGAGAGGTAGACGGAGACGAATCCCACCTGGAGCAGGCCCATTAGAACCTGGGGAGAGGAGGACAGGAGGAGGAGAAAAGAAATGGAGGTAAAGAGAAGAATGGAGGGGGGAGAACAGAGACAGAAAGAGATTAAAGTAAAAATAAGGCAGAAAAATAACAGAGTAAAGGTGAAGGAGAGAGCGAGGGAAAGAGCTTAAAGGGGCATTTCACAGATTTTTCACCTAAAACCTATGGTTCTGTTGCGAGGAGGACATGTGATAAGCGGACATAAAGTTTACCACCATGTTCTGTGTCTTGAGAGGTTGGCTGCATCGGCCCCCCAAGAAACTCCGCCTGGATGACGTCACCTGGCAGAGAGCAGACCTCTAGTGAACTGCAGACGCCATTTCCTCAACTATTTTCAACTGCAGTAGGTACAACTCGAGGAAAGTTGAAGAAATAGCCGAGAAAATAGTGTCTGCAGTTCACTAGAGGTCTGGCCTCCTTTCGAGTTTCTTGGGGGGTGGGGCGATGCGATCAAGCTCTCGAGACACAGGACACGTTGGTAGGTTGTATGTCCGATTATCACATGTCCTTCTCACAGCAGAACAATAGGATTTAGGTTAAGGCTTCCATAATAGTACACAAAAAAGTTTGGGTCACCATTGAAAATGATTTTGACAGCATTGATTCCCTAAGAAATAGTTTGAAAGCCACCATCTAGTAGGGCTGTCCTCGACTAAAGAAATTCTTAGTCGACGAATAATTTCGAATCAATTTTATTTTTATAGAATTTGAGTTTCCCCATGTGCAATAATACCAAAGCACAAAAGCTTATCATTTTTCAGGAAATAACTCATTCAGTATGGAAAAAGAAATGTACATAAAATCGACTAGTCGACTAACAAATTCTTAGTCACCTGAGACCAAACCTATAGATTAATCGAGTATGAGAGGTCAGCCCTACTGTCTAGAGAGACTAGTCTTACCTGGTAGACCCCAGCAGTGAAGGTGACCGTAGCTCCCACCATGATAGCGTAGCAGCTCTTATCGCACTCCATCCAAGCACTGTCATTCCTCTGGCCAGCCAGCAGGGCGTATGTATCGTTACCACCACTACTACCCTCTGTGAGGTATCCTGCCACAGCTAGCTCCCTATCCACAACCTGGCCCACTAGCAGGCACAGAACCCCAAATATACCTACTGAGATGTGCCTGGACGTGCCCAAGAGGGCGTATATAATGGAGGAGAAGAAGGAGGTGTAAAGACCATATATGGGGTCCTGGCTGGCCAATAAGGAGTAGGCTATGGACTGGGGGACCAATAGGATTCCAACTATCAGTCCTGACATGAGGTCACCCAGGAACCACTCTTTGAGCTGGTAGCGTGGCAGCCATTTTAGAATGGGGAGGAAGCCAAGGATTTTGGCTTTGGCCTTTTCTTTCGTACATGAGCAGCGTTTTTCCAGTTGATGGGATACGACAGTTTTCCAGTTTTCTTCTTCTTTCTCCACTCTCTCCAGAATGAGAGGATGATGTTGGTCGCTCTCTACTCCTTCTTCTTCTTCGTCTTCTTCTTCTGCTGCGGTACAGCAGTCCTCTTCTGAAGTCATGATCGAGCCCCTTTACCTGTGTTGACCAAGGGGAAAGAAACTTCAGATCAGTAAAAGGGACAGTTCTGATTTTCGTAAAACCCATGCCCCATTTCCCACTTACTAATGATGATGTTGATCGGTGGAGGGCTGCATGATTATGGCAAAAATAATAATTGCAATTATTTTGCTTGATATTGTGTTCAAGATTAATGGAATTACAAACCTGCCAACATTTAAAAAAAATCTATGGAGATTACTCCTACTTTTAGCAGACTGTAGTATGTCCTAAGCCCTTAGCTTAATGATGTTATTTATTTACCCATATTTATTTACCCATGAATGTTTACTACATATTATTTTTAGCCCATAATGCGCCTCGCATATATTTTAATAGGAACGTTGCTGCTCATGGCAAAGATGGGGCTTGTTAATTACCAATGAGAATTACCTGAAATGTGGGAGATTAACGGGAGAGGTGACAGCAAGAGACCATTACAGGCTAAACCGGAGTGTTGGCAGGTATGGAATTATGTTTAATAGCCCACCCCTGTGGGGTGGGAGGGGTCGGTGTTGACCGTGCTCTTAACACCTTCATTGCACAAAAAATAATTTCAAATGATAGGCGATGCTCTTTTTCTTTGTCTTGTGAGCAGTTTTTCAGTTCTTTTAATGTCTCATCTTTGTTTGAGGCTACCAGCGTAAACAAGAGGACAGTGCTCACAGCAAACAGGAACACCTGTGATTGGTCAGACAATGTAGCTGAGGAATGGGGAGCGCTTGATTTGATGTAGAAGAGGAGGCAGTCAAAATGGAATGCATCAATAACGGTCGATCATGGTTAATTAATTGTGACGGCCAAAATCGTGATCATGAGTAATATACAATTAATTGCGCAGCCCTAATTCACACTGTTCCTCGTGATTAGTTAGCCACAAGCTAATACAAAGTCAATGGGGTCAAGCTCCTGTCTGTACAAGCTAACTGAAACTAACTGATATCTACTTTGTGTGCAGTGTGGCGTAAATTTCAGTTCGCTTCAGTCAGCTTGTACAGACAGCAGCTTGACCCCATTGACTTTGCATTAGTTTGTGGGTAACTAGCCGGAGCTAGTATGAGGAACAGTATGGATTGTACTGAGAAAGGACTCTACCAATCAACATCATCATTGGTAAGTAGGAAATAGAGCTAGTTTCCTTAGGTTCCAAAGATCAGAACTATCCCTTTAAGTTTAGTTCAGTCATAGGTAAACCAATGCATAGCCTACAATTAAAATACATACAATAATACATCTGTACAAGAAATGTGTACTAAAGCCTTAGGCAGGAGAGAGCTCTACATTACTGCAGTCCATACATTTGCCAAAACTATTATTATTATTATCATATTAAAACACAATCACAACTTAATGATCTCAGGAACAAAAACAATACTGCCAATTTTTCATTCTAACACTTGCTCTCACTCCATCTCATAAAGGGTATCCAGGGGGATGTAGTCAACACGAGGGGACATTTATTTGCAGTTAGTGAGAATGACTTATGCAGTTCCAAAAATAGGGCCTCGATATCAGCCAGTTCCCATGATACGCACAAAGCCACAGGCGGCAGATACAGACCTAATGCTCTGCATGCAGATAAGCCTCGTTCTGCTACCATCATTTACTTTAACAGCCTTCGTCGTAGATTTATCAAGTAGATCTGTATCGTGTAGGAGTGTTCTTAAAGGGGTACTACGGCCATTTCCAGTATTCATATGCTATTCCTATGGTCTAAGACAGTCCAAAGGATGTTAGTGAACATGACAAACTCGCTCCCAAATCCAGACACGAGAGTGCTGAAACTCATGATGACGATGAATTGGGAGAGATGGTAATGGTGACATTGAGAGCTCTCAGAACGTTCTGAGTATGTGTGTACAATTTCTGATTCAGAACTGAGAACACTGCTATCGAGTAAAGGTCATTTGGGTATAAAAAAAGAAAACAAACATTCTGCGGGTCTCAGTCTCCCATTCACAGTCTGTAGAGCAGCTCCAGAATTTATACCTGATGACATCACAAGTTTGAGTCTTACTTCTCTGTTTTCTGGCTTTGTGAGAGAGTAGCTCAACTTGCCTAGACCATGGAAATACCTCAATGGAATTCTTGATTTGGATGGTGCTCCCCTTTAAACTATGAGTCAGCATTCAAAAGGTGTGTCAGGCCCTCTAAGGCAAGGGTTGGGTTCACCTTTCCAACAAGGGACCCAAACTGAGTGAATTAGTCTCATCCTGGGACCCACTCACAATAAAATATACAGGAAATCCAATGAAGTGGGGGCCTTTGGGTCCTCACCCATAGTTTAAGAGACTCTGCTCTAATATTATAGGTCCCCCATCTTGAAAAAAGTACCAATATGTTTTCATGGACCTCTGGCCCATTTGGCTCCTCCAACCTGAATTTAACTGGACCCCAGGCCAAGTAGCTGCTTTCTATGTTAACAGTTAACAGGGATCCAAATAAATATGCTTGGTATAAATGAACTCTCAAACCTTGTGATCACTGAAAAAGTACAACAATGTAGGTCAAAAGGTACCATCTCCAGTGACAAACAAAGCTGTTCCTTCTCTGAGTGTTATTCATAATATACCATATCAACAGTGAGCTTAGTTAACCCGTCCTGCCTGTGAGCCTCTCACCAGCGACACTTCCTCCAGGGTGAGCGGAGGGCGTCACCGTGTCAAGGCCGAGGCTCAGATCAAGGAGAGTAGCCCTGACCACATTTGTGATATTTCTGAAAACAGACGACTAAGCAAACTCTCTAGCAGGCTGCTACTCCCCTTTTGTACACCTATGTATATTCACACGCCTAACTTTCAGGGAGTAAGGATTGAGTAGGCCTGGGTTCTAAGGCTGCTCCCTCTTTGTCGATTAATCAGGCGGTTTGGTCTAAGTCGACCAAGATTTTGTTAGTAGATTACTCAAATGTTATGCTTTCTTCCATGCAAAATCAGTTATTTTCTGAAGAATTATAAGAACATCTCTGGTAAGCTTTAGATTTAAAGAGGTCCCTCTGTATGACTGCATGTGGGAAACATATTTTTACAGATTTGCCGATAAAATCCTATGACTATTTGTCGACTAAGAACTTCTTCAGTTGAAGACAACCATCCAGGGTTCCTAAACATTTAGTAAACTAGTCTAAATCTAATTTTAATTATTTATTTTCCAGCACCTCTTTCTTCCCTTGTACTGAACACGCTATTTTTGGTGGGTGGACTTTAAATTAATTATTTCCTTCCTTGCCTGCTACCCTACACCCAAGAGTAAAAAAAACGTTCGAGAAGAAAGAGAAAATTAATAATTTCAATTAGATTTAGACTAGTTTCTTTGCAAAACTTTTAACATGTTCCACAGATTCAAATCAGTCATATACAATTGTTGAAAAGATACATAATATGACCCCTTTAAAGAAAAGACTGACAAAGGATGACAAAGACATGAAGAGACAGGAGACTATTGGACTGGAGTGAAACTAGAGAGACGGCCTGCCACGTTGTGTTTCTGCCGATGGACTTAAAGCTGCGGAGTGGGTGAAAGTGCAGTGGAGTGATCAAAATGGGATGCGCCTCCAACACACAGTGAAAGAGGGCTCTTAAGGTAAAGAGTCTTGGTGGATTTGAAGTATCTTGTCGTCCTCTTTTTGATAGGGCTCCGTTGAAGGGGGTGATGGGAGGAGTTCCTCTTGAAATGGAGGTAGAGAGATTCACAATTGACACTTGAGGGATTGACACAAGGCGCAGCACCAGCATGCCTGTTAATCGGCCATGTGGGCGCGGTTATCGGCCAATGGCGATTATTTCAAGATGCCAGATATCTGCCCGATTAATCGGTCTATCACTACAATAAAGTCTCGAAACGTTCGTCTACATTATGCTCCAGAAATAAACTGAACTGTCTGTGTGCTCCAGTGGCTCTTTCCCTGTTTTTCTGCTTTGTCAGGTGTGTGGTGGAATCTCCCCGTTAGGCATCGAGTCTGTCAGTCCCATTATGTTTTGATCTTGATAAGTTACAGACATGAGTCAAGTAAGGGCATAGATACTGGGACATGTGATGTTATGGTTTTGGCCATGTGAACAGCACTTTGTAGGAGATAGTTAAACAGATGTGGCAGATATGAAGAAGATGCAGGTGCAGCCCAGTGTGGTCCGAGCTAAAGAAGGAGGAAGCAACGTGCTTTCAGTGTGCAAGGGGCACATGTAGCAGATTCTATGCAATGTCCTCTTAAGAAAAAAAGAGAAGTTGAAGGAATCAAATTAAAGACCATTGAGATGGTCACATACGCTGAAGCAGCTAGGAAGGGCAAAGAAAAGGCCAAGGAGGATACGAGAAGGATCAACACTGAGGGAGAGAGAGTTAGCAGAAGTATGGACAAGGTTAGGATTTGGGCATTTTAATTTCCCATCTGTTGTGTCTTTCAGCCCTGCTTAGCAAGGTCACTTACAGGCCAGCTGGGTCCTCAAGTGACGCAGCTCTCACAAACTCTGAGACGGATGTTTTCGGCTGAACTGTGCTTTGTAAGAGCTGAAGGAGTGATGCGTATCACAGGTCAGATGACACCTCTTTGTGTCATGTGACCTGTGATACCCATCACTCCCATCTCTCATCAGTCACACACAGACAGCAGCAGCCAGTCCTACATCTACTCCCCCACACACACACACACACACAACTTAACTCACTAGTGACCACCACCACAAGTAAACTGGCAACCTGAGGGGAAACTACAGCATGCAGCGATAAAGGTTGATTCAGCAGCTTGATGACTTCCCACACTTGACTTCCCACACTTATTTGCCCAGTTTTATGTGGGCAAACAAGTTTAGAAATGCATGCAGTTTTCCCTGTCAAAAAGGATTTCAGCATTTTACAAAAAAATTTATATTTCAAATATGTAAAGGAAATTCTGCTAATCTTTGATCACACTATGTTCTCCTAACATGTACTGTGTGGCTAGCTCATCTAATACTAGTACACTGTAGTATATTTAGCACCTACGCCTACTGCACGGCTTCTCGCTCTGCAGGAGACACATTTTTTCATCCACGGCCCACAGTGGCTGGTGGGTTCAGCAGTGTTCACTTTCACTTTCACTTTTTTTCTTATTCTACCTGCCAAATTTAACTGTTTGATGACAAGATTGGTTGTTCACCTTACAACATCCTGGTAGAGTAGACAAACTTACCAGCCACAGACAACATTTATCAGAATTGGCTGGTGCTTATTTGGCACCCTGGAATTCGGGAGCTGGGCGCACAGTGGCCATGATACAGGACCCTTTGGTTTTCTCCCAACAGGTCCTGTCTAGCTCCGCAGAGCATTCATCCTTCAAAAGTCGTTGAGGTCTATAACAAATAAACAATGTGGAATTTCGCTCACCCAGACAGATGTCTGTAATGTTTCACTTTCACAGGAAAAGAACAAAGGTCCCGTATCAGGGCTAGGTCCACAGTAGTTACTCGAATTAAGAATTCTCATATGTTATTTCCATGGCCCAAGAAATGTCAATCAATATTTGTGAACATGAGATACTCGCTCATAAAGCCAGAATCCAGAGAAGTAAGACTCAAACTAGCAATGTCATCAGGTATGAAGTCTGGAGCTGCTCCATAGACACTGAATGGGAGACTGATTGTGTGGACCCACAGAATGTTTGTTTGAGTTTTTATACCCAAATGAGCTGTATTCTAGGCTAGTAGTATTCTCAGTTCTGAAACAGTACATGTATCTGTACACAAAGAACATTCCCCTGGGTGCTCTCAGTGTCACCTTTACCATCTCTCCCAATTCATTGTCTATGGAGCAGCTCCAGACTTTACACTTGAAGACATCACACGTTTGAGATTTAGCACTCCATTTTTTTTATCCACTTGGACCCAGTTGTTTGTTTTCACTAATATTTTGGCCTGTCTTAGACCATATGAATAACATGTATGAATTATTAAATCGGGCGTAGTTAACCTACTAATACAAAGCCTTGTTGCCGCCCAGGTAGGCCAACCAATCACAACCAGAAAGAGGCCAAGGGGAGAAACCTTTAGTACAAGCTATTAATAGAATGTTCTCCCTTTAATAGCTACCGGTGCTTTTGGCTGCTTCTTCATACAAGCACCAAATGCTGCTCACGTTGTTAAAAGGATTCATTGTCATGAAACAGGGCTGCTTAATTGTAAAGACTGTATGATAACATAAACGTGCAAAACAAGCGTAGCAGCAAAAAGCCACAGGGTGTAGAATCATTATATGACTTATCTGACAAGAATTAACCTACCTAAAACATTCAATCAGCTACGACGAGGTAACCCAACATTTGGTATGTAGTCTTGAGCAATCAACTTCAGAGAGTATGAATGGGGACCATTGTAAACAAGTTGCCAACGTGGATACTAGTTGCATGCCTAACCTACATAGGCTCCTAACTATCAAATAAGGAATGATTCAATCAACTCGGATACATTGTTTCATAATGTTGAAAAGGACTCACTACTCACCAGAGCTCGTGTTCGCACCCGCGGATTATGAAGTTACTTGTAGTGAGAGAAAGTGTTCGGAAACTTGGTGTCATTCCGCCTCAGATTCATTTCACACGGCTGATCTCCTGCGTCGTGCGTGATGACGTAAAAGACGACGCCCCCAATCACAAGAGACGAGCCGACTTCCTCTCACTATTGAAGACAGCGAAACTTGAGCTTATTAAATTTTCACAGCACCCCTGTTCTTTCACTTTGTTTCCTGTGTCATATCTCTCGTAGAATAGAGGCGTCAGGATGTTTGCTAAAAAAAAACAAAAAAAACACGAGTATCACATCCAGCACTAGTGGGCGACATAATTTGATTAAAAGTAAGCTATACCTCCATGATCAGAAGAGATGATAACCCCAGGTGGGTGCAACACTATCTGATACATTTGAAATAGCTGGCATACCCAAAAATATTGAACCGCATGACATCTATCTCCAGGTTATCAGCTTGGCAGGCGATGGAAAGCCTAGGTGAAAAACAGAGTTGTGTAACATCTTCAGACCATTACACTCTCACATCAAAGGGATATATTGGCTGGAATGACTTGACCTACTTGACTTGAGCCCTTTGTGCCTTTTGGGGACCATAGGCCATTGACATATATCTTCCTTCCTTCCATGTTTTGGAGGGCATTGTTTCTCAACTGGTGGGCTGGGACCCAAAATGGGTCACAAAACGCTCTGAAAGGGTCACAGAGAGCACCTTAGATGGGTAAATATTATAATTATTATGTTACTTGATAGGCTATATTAGGTAACAACTTTCCAGCCAATGTAAAAATGTGGGTCCCTAATGCAAAACCATTTGTGTACATGGTCATGTACAGTGAAGGTTGCACTTCAGCGCTGTTCTGTTCTAATCACTGAGGTTAGGAAAGTGGGTGAAGAGGCTGATCTCTTGGCTGATAACTTTAGAATGGAATCAGGAAGTCATCATCCATGACATTTTACTGTCTTATCCTTACCGTCTTATCCCTCATCCCTCGTCATGTGGTTCCCACCCACAAACATCTCTGAAGTGGACAATATCAGTGTCCACTATGTAGTGATGTTATTGGTTATCCGATTATAACTTGTATCATACAAGATTAGCCCATATTTATGACATCAATGTTCCTTTCTGAAGGTACATTTTTCAGATTTGTATCCAACGCTGGAAACATTTGTATTCAACACTTTTGGAGTATTTACTGTGTGAGTTTTTATCTTTTTCACCACTTCTTTCAGTACATTTTGGACACGCTGAGAGGGTTGCTCTGCCACAGATACCTTGGTTGACCCACAGAGAGAGGGAACCTCCAGGTGTATCGATTCCATGGCAGCATCGGGAGGTATCATAATCCCAATGTTGTAATTTGAGATGCAGGCTTATGTCCACACATGACCATTTAAAACCGTCCCGTTAATCCCTATTCTCTTTCTCAGCCACCTGCAGAGAAGGGGACCAGGACAGAGGGATTATACTTTTCCTCCAGGAGATACGACGACTTTATAAGGTACGTCTGTTCCATGTTTTATGTGTCTGTTATTGTTATTATTATCGTTAGCTTGTTTTTACTGCAGTGGTTCTCGACCCTTTCAATGCAGAAGACTTAGATGAGAGATAGAAAATTTCAAGGCACACCTAATTATTGCTTTGATGAGTGGACGTCAAAGGAAAGCTAATGTGATTACGCAACAACAGAGAACTGAAATATGACGAGCTGTGTTGGCCAAGGGGCAAATTGCATTCACTTGCAGGAGGAAAGATGACTTGTTGGATTCCAGTAAAGATAATGTTATAGTTTCGTTTTTCTTTCTTTTTTTTTTACATACATCTCCGCATAAGAAGCAAAATCTCCTGACTGGTTGACACACTGGTGCGCTGTAGAGTGAGTTTGGTTTGTTTCTAATTCTGTTCTCTGATTCGGATTCTGTACTTAATGCTTTGTTCACCGGTTATGAAACACCTGGATTTTTGCTAAAGATGTGTACATCAGCATGTCTTAAAACCATGGCTCAGGGGACTCAAAAATGGGATATGGGCCTTTGTCTGACAGATCCCTCCATTGTATGAGTTCATGCTATATTTTCACAACACATTTTCATGTTGGAGAGTGTCCCAGGGTGAGAGACTTACTGGACTTAAAAGAAAACGACCACACATACTTTCAATGCCATGGATGAAGAGTACATGAGTTGCAGCATAACGGCTAGAGAGTGGCTTCAAAAAGTGCTCTCCCCTCCCTCAAGAGCTACGAGGTGCCCACAAGCAAGGCACTCAACCCCCAACTGCTCCAATGGAACAGCTCAGTGGCTGACAGTACAAGGCTGGTTGTGTACTGGGCGGCTCCCTGGTGTGAGTGTGTTCTTTTGAAGTCAGGATGTCCATGACTAAAGATATTCTTAGTTAACTAATAGTGATATGATTTGGTTGACTATTCACATAGTCTGTCTAATACACAAACATTGATACTTTTTGTAGGTGTTTTAGATCCAGACGACATTTCTGCCGATGTGTTCCGCCTCTTTCGCTCCCCACATGGACTGTTTTCATGCATGTAACCAAAGCATGTTCCTGTAGAAATCGCCGCCTACAAATGGAAACCAGAATGCTTCCGATTCGTATCCCTTGCCTACAGATTCTGCATTCATATTCAGACATCTGTTTATAGAGATTATTGTCTTATTTACAACTCATTGGTTGAAAAAAAGAAAAAACATGAAATCAGTTCCAAAACATTAAAAAGTGTAGGGCCCCTGATACGCTGATTCTTTATTCAATAAAATATGGTATGGTTTCATTCCCAGTGGGCCTCCTTTTATCTCCTCATCTTCCTCATCAAGCGAAGGCCACTGAGGCTGAAGCGTCACTTATTGTCTCTTTTTCCTGTGTGTAGCTCAATGGGTATAGTCCTCCTTGGCACTCTGAGCATGGCACTAAGACTGCCAGGGTTTGTTGGCTTGGTTCCCTCTGGGGTCCCCCCCCCATACTGAACAAGGACACAGTGTCATAGATGCTCGCATAGCTTGAACTGGACCATATCCACAAAGCCTAGAGTCCATATCCACTGATCTAGAGTCAGCTTCAGTCTGTTTGTTTGAATAAGGTCATGACGACAAGTGTTCCTGGTCACCGGCCCCGGATCAGCACTCCCACTCTGAGAAGCTTAGTGAATGTGCATGCACGGTCTTGCAAAGTGCCATGCCTGTGAGTCACCACTAGGAGCAGAGTGGCTAACCATGAGTGAGTGAGTGAGTGAGTGAGTGAGTGAGTGAGTGAGTGAGTGAGTGAATGAGTTAGTGACATTGCCAGTCTGAGGTGCTTCACATCTAAGAATGTATGCAGTAATTCCATTGTAAAGCCCTTTGTATCCTAGTACCTGAGAAGCACTAAAGAAGTGTAGTCGTTCAAATGCAGTCATTCAATACATGTGGATTTGGAGCGTAGTGCCATGGATCATACT
>OMKL01064294.1:0-10763 GCA_900302295.1 Parasudis fraserbrunneri | reverse complement strand
AGGAATATAATGTCCTTGCACACTTCCACGTGTGAAGTCTCACAAACTCCGCAAGGATTTTGCTAGAGAAAAGTACTGGTCCAACTCCCCTCTTTAGGTAGTCAGGCATGGAACTCCGATTCTTAGCATAACCACCAAGATCACCAGTCATGCACTGAATTCACGATTCTTCACACAACCACCAAGGGGTTGGTAGTCATATTGAACTCACGATTCTTGGTACAACCACCAAGGTGGTGGTCATACTGACCTGATTTTTTTGTGTTGATAGCCTTTTTGATATCTCTGGCTTAGAGGGGGGCCCAGAGGTGTGGCTAAGGTGGACTCTTGTTGGGGGGGAGAGACACTTGAATGTCACAGACCATTCTGCTGTGAATTAAACAAAGTCTCTTAAAGGTTTGGAATATTGAAACGCATATCAATACTTTTGTTTCATTGTGCTGAGTGTGCCAGTGAGAGCTGGGTGTGTGTGTCAGTCCTGCACAGTCTTCTGCTGTGTGCGTGAACGCATCTGGGAGACGACCAGAGATGTGTTTCCCTGGAGGATTGAAGGAGTTAGAGTGGTTTCAGTGATGAGGTCTTTAAAGCACTCAGACCGGACCAATTTGCATGGTAAATACAAAATCAATAACCGAGTCATGATTTCTGGAAAGAGACATTGCTTTTGAGTTTTTCGAAAGTCTTTTCTTTTGTGTGCTTTGAGCACCATTGTACTGGAGTGATGGCAGGCCTCTATCATATCGAGACTATCTCTCCACCCAAGTTACATATTCCGTATATACGGGGACTGACCCCACAGGGCAGTTGACGTGGATATCTCCTTAAGACGCACCACTATGACGCCCATGCATGGGTATTTAAGGACCAGGTGTGCATGTACTCAACTAATTCATTGATTTCCACTCGCAGCAGATGACGTGAGAGCATAAGTAAAGCGGAGAGCTATAGTGGAAACTCCACTCGCCATCACAGGAGTAAGAGAGACGGTTTCCGGGGCCCTCTCGTGATCGCTAGGTCTTTTAAGTTCTCCTTTGTAAAGCATTACAGGTAATCCTGTGGGGTATCGCATGGTGTATTGCAAGACACGCTCGGCTCACACACCTAGACTCAGCTGACTTATCAAAGCTGACCAAGTCAGTGTATAGTGAATAGTTTGGCGTCCTTCCATGTAGCAACAAAAGCATCGCAGGTATTCCAACTGGGTTACCAGCAGTGAGCCCTCTGCCTTATGTAGCTGTAAAACAGTAACATTACCAGCTGTTAGCCGTGAGAGACTACTGAAGGCAGAGATAAGCTCTGTTAACATACCTAGCAAGTCCACTATTGAAGCTGGCCCAGTTGGTGAAAGATAGTGTAAAATAGTGTTCTTTTCAGCTCTGTGTAGCAGAAGCAGGTACACAGAGCGATAACAGCGCACAAACAAGCTGCAAACGAGGTGAGGCACCTCCTGGTTACACGAGTAGAAAGCCAGTGCCAAACGAGCAGCAGTAAGTCGCCGTACTTCCGGTCAGAGTTTTTCTAAATAAAATCTCTCATCCAAACTCGAGGAAATAACATCCAGAGTGAACTGAAGTTCGGTATGGCCAAGCCAGGAGGCACCTCCCTGTAGGAAATGGGCCTGAATATTGTGTAGGCTCTGTCGAGGCCTTGAGCATGCATTAACCGCCGACTTCATAAAGCAGGAGCTGTTTGTGTATACCAGGCCATTGGTGGTGACGGAGGCAGTTTCCTCATACATTGTGAAGCACTTTTGAGTGTCGAGAAAAGCGCTATATAAATCCAATTATCATTCATTCATTTGTTCGGGCATGATGTGTGTGCTCTGCCTAGGCCTTGAGAATGCTCTAACAGCCAGCCTCATAAAGTATGAGCTGTTTTTGTATTCCGGGCCATTTGTTTGGGGATAAACAGCCAGCCACTCCTACTCAAGGACCCCAGGCAAGTGTCCTAGGGACCGGTGTTCCGAGAGAGCCGGGGGCTGTGTGCAGGGGTCCAGGTGTAACCTGTGTTGCTGTGCAAGCCACTACGGCTATGACACAATGGCATAGGCCATCTCTGCAGGAGCGATGTCTGCCCTATATCAGTGCCATATAGGAAGGGCTGCCCTACTACTAGGAATTAGTGGACAGCCGGCTTTCTACTACTACTGATGGGTGCCATCTTCTAGCTGAATCAGCACAGATTTCGTCGATGGTGGGGTGTATTGTGCGCAATGTGTAGCTGATGCATCCACCTGGTAGCCCCTACTTGAGTGTTGGTTGTCTTGTGTGACTATGACAGTCAGGACAATGTTTCAGTCACTCACTGTATTTATTAGTCATCTGCAGGGCATGTTGCACACAGTTGCTAACACACCCATGGGTAGCCTGTTGTAGCCTTGCCGAACAGGTCAGATATAAGTACACGGCGTGGCTTATCACTTCCCCCGGCTTAGGGGGGTATTGGTCCTCCGGTGTCCTGCAGGCTACATCTGGTTGCTTGAAGAGCAGAGTGGGTTCCCTGTAAGGTGTTGCAAATAGTTGCTAAGTTTGTGTAGCCATGCTGTCGGACAGCGAGAGTACAGATATCCATTTGCCGGTAGTGCAGGGTTATACATTCCCCGGCATGTAGCACAGCCACTAATCTGCCTGGCCAGGGTACAGTGTGGTTTGAATCTTTTCAAATTTGCGGTGTACATTTATGACCCCTAAAGGATGACCTCTATTGATTTTGGTGACCCCATGACCTTTCCTCTAGCGTCACCATCAGGCCAAATATTCAATTTTCTAATTAGTTTATCTCTTGATCCATTAGTCATACAGTCATGAAACCGGTATCCAGAGATGTATCTACTCAACAACTTTGCCATAAGGATCTATGAAGTATTGAAATATGAAATATTGGAATTTCCACCATCTTCAATTATTGGAAAAACCTTTTTTTCCCCTAGCCTGTTCACCTGATTCTCACCAAACTTGCTGTATGGAATCTGGGTACTAACATCTTCAAATGTGTAATTTAGATAATTGATAGGCCAAACCATATGACCGCCAGATCCAATCAAATTTCGGAAAAAGGCATGGTAAACAGGAAATGATTTGTTACTTGTGAATGCACTGTCTGACAAATATGTTTGCCTTACAATAGCAAGGAGGCCGGTGAAGTTCTGAGTCATCTTGCGGATGTCGGTCACCAAAACACATGTCTTGTGTATAGATGGACCTATAATTATTTGGAGAAGTGATGTCCATTATTTGGATCTCCACCTTTTAAGCAGTGGAATAACAAAGGCTGACTTCCATATCTTGGGAATCTCATTAGAGATTAAGGTGAGGTTCAAAACGGAGAGGAGGAGCAATAAAATCTGCAGCGACCTTTAGGAAGTAAGGATCTAAATTGTCAGGACCAGCAGGTTGACTAAACTAAGGCTCCATTTACCTCATCAACAGAAAAGGAATTAAAACGAAACCTTTGATCCGCACCAGTATGATCAGCTACACTAAAACAATTAAACATAGCAGATCTATCAGAGACAGTCCTTGACAATGCAAGAAGGTATCTCATTACACTTTCCACAGGCAGATAAGGATTCAATGGCTTTCCAGAATTTTCTTGAATCATTCAGATAGTCAGTAATAACAGCAAGATGATATTCTGATTTGGAGTTCTTAATTTGAGATGTACAGTAGTTTCTTAACTGCCAATCTGCCTCAGACTTTCGAGCCTTTGCCCAAGCCTTGTTTCTCTCAAGCAATGGACTAGTCAACTCTGCAGTAAAACAAGGATTGTCAAGGCCCTTCACCCTATACTTCTGAAGAGGTGCGTGTTTATCTGCAATTCCAATAAAATCATCATAAAAAAATGTCGTATGCGGTTTCAACTTAATCAATTAGACCAATCAAAGTAAAACAAATCATGCAAAAAAACCTTGTTCTACAAAGCAGGGGTGCTGGATTCATTTCAGAAGTGCAGGGGCCAAAAGGTGTGTGTTACCCTACTCTTGTCTGCAGCATGTCTCTACACTCTTGGAAGGGCAGATTTCTTGAGAAACAAGTGTTTTGGTACATCATGTATTCTCCTCATCGGTTGCCAGTAGTCATCCTGGTCAAAAATGATGATCACTGCAGACCCGATGGTCTGCCAGGTGCAGTGTATGGCCAGGAGTGTTTGGGTCCATCCATGTAGCTCACAACCACACCTAACGCAGACTAATTATGTTCTGTATACAATGATGTTCCCGTACAGTTGGCCTTTTCCCCGCTGATAGTTCAATGAAAACTTAGAGGTTGTGGATAAAGTGTACATCTGTATTATCTTCATTTCCGACCAAGGACAAGACACACATTGCATTTGTCTCATCAAGATTTGAGAGAGTTTGCGAGGTGTACCCAATATGTTCCAAAAGTGACAGTGGGGAGGCACGCACCTGGGGTGGGGAGAGCCAGACTGCTGCAAAGTTGTACATTTATTATAAATGTGTGCTTCTCAGTGTTTTAGCCTGTATGAAACTATTTTCAAGTGGTTATAATTTCTTAAATAGGTCAGCTTTTGTTCAATAGTGCTTTGAAACGGGAGATGTTTGAGATATCAAGTCAAAATGACATGCTGGCCAGTTTGTCTGTTTTACACTGTCTGACTGAGGATGAGAGAGTCCTACAAGTCATACAAATATTTTGTCCTGGCTGTTGCACTGTACAGAACACTGTTGGTCGCTTCTTTCACTCTGTACGGAGCACTGTTCACCCTTATGAGCTTCCATACACAGGTGGAGAAGGTCGTTTTCCTCACTTTTCTCAAATACTATTGAATCGTAGCGTATGTAGTGTATTTATGGGGATCATCAGTCTGGATTAGATCAATTAACAATGATTTATCAGGGTATTTAATATCAGGATGAGTAGGACTATCAACAATTAGAGCAACATTCGATGAGACATAAAGGCTTTTAAAATCATCAGACTTGGGTGTTAACCAGTTCCAGTTTAGGTATAAACAAATATAACAAACTCTTTATACTCAAGAAGAGACAACTGATGTGAGAAAGAGGTCAAAGACTCACATACTGTTGAGGGTGGCCTGTATCATCCCACAATAGTAACAAGAAGGCCTTTGCACACTTAACGACTTAAAGCTAAAAACTCAACCTGCTTACTATTAGATTTTAGTACCCAACATATTAACACAAATCTTAATATATATAGCAATATAGGTTGGTCAATGTTACATTGTAACCTTATGCCTATATCCATGTCCAAGACAGATTTAGTAAGCCAGGTTTCAGATAAAACAATAACATCTGCAGCTGTTGTGTGAGACCAAATATGTATACAATCCATTTTAGCTAATAAATTACGAACATTGAGATGACTAAAGCCAAAGCCAGATCTTGACCTAAAGTCTGCAGGGGTATCAATCGGGCCAGAGCCAGAGTTAGGCTACACATTCCCTGATATCAACAGCGACAAAATAATAAAACATCTTTGCTTTGTGGCCACACTGGACACATCCTTTGTATTACAATAATAAAAGAAGTCTGCCAAGAAGTGACCGGAGCTTAAAAAACAGTTCTGAAGAACCGTAATGTGTGAGCTGTCACTTCATAACTTCTGGGAACTACTTTTTTTTTGGACAACAATAGAGTTCTGTCACCTCTGGATATGAGCAATAATCTGCTGTTGGCTGGATAAACCATACTTGTAAGTAGACAAAACACATTTTTGGTTTTGGCCTTTTGTTGACAATAAGAGAAGAATAAAACTAGACATTTGCTGTTGGTGGCCGACAGTGGGTATATCCCAAACGACCCGACTTCTCAATCCACCTTTTGACCATGCCCTTAATCCAAGCCGGTGAGGAGTAGTTAATGTTTTTAGATGTCTGAGAATAGTGCCACCGTGAGGCCAAAACATATTTGTCAAATTCGGTGGAAATTGGACAGTGCGTTCAGAAGTAACAAATCACTTCCTGGTTACCATGCGTTGTTGTGAAATTTGATTGGATCTGGTGGTCATATGGTTTTGCAGCCACAGTGCACTGCCCAGGGACCAATTCCAGCTATAATGCCAGTACCTTTGTCAAGGGCAATGGCAGCAGTATGTTTTGCGAGTTTTGGTGACTTTTTATTTTCATAACTATATGACTAACGGATCAGGAGATACACTCATTTGAATATTGTTCGTTTGGGCTGATGGTGGCTGTGGTGGAACATAGTTAATTAATTAGATGGAACGGTGGACACTAGGAACCACAAACCCTCTGCTCACCAACTCCATGTGACCATGTATGTTAAATACCACGGTATTATCCATTGCGTCACCTGAAAAGGATCCAATTCAGGTGGAGGAGTGGGGGATAACTTGGGAGTGAGTTTACACCAAGGGGCTACAATTGCAAAGTTTCAACCTCATTACATAGACACATAGACAGATCTTCATGATCAGCATAAAAGTATTAACAAGATAACTGAATTAAATACAAATAGTGCCACCAGAAACACACTAAGGGGTAGGGGAGGGTCAAAGTCTCTTGTAGGCTACTTGGGGGTGGGGTCTCTCCCAAGGGTGGAGGCCTAGGGGGCAAGGTCCTAATCAGACAAAGGAATCTAAGAATGAATTCCTCAACAATATTCACACTTCTTTTCTACTAACTAACCTAAAAGCAAATGTAAAATCAAAACTAAGATATACCATGTTAAGAATAAAACATGAAAATATAAAAAAAACATCTGGATCTGTGCTTGTGCATGTCACAAATTAGCTAAAATGTTGGCTTGATGAATGAATTCAATTTAGCACAAATCTGTGTAAAGTAACATTTCTTAGAGATAAGTTTTAGCCTTAACCCCACATGGATAAAAACATATTTCGTGCCAAATAGAGAAAAGAGAGATTTAGGCACTAATTACTCTTTGGAAAACATCTCTAGACTAGAAAAGTGTGCTCAGTAGAGCGCATATATCTCTACCAGACGGCAATGGTTTCACCCGCACATATTTTGGGCTGTTTTGGCTCTACTATGTGAAGTTCAAACATGTGATCCTGGCTGGAAAAACAGGCGGGATGCAATTCATGGCAGGCATGCAAAAAATGGCATAACACCGGTATGCAAAATTGCAAATGCCTTTGTTGCATTACATGCCTTTTATAATGTAAGGGGCAAAACATACATATGATGATGGGCAGTTAAATGCCCCATGAAACATAACCAATAGCAGTGAGATGTGGCTGACTATAACGTAGACCTTCGCCGCTAACGTTAACTTTACTGTGAAAGAGACAGAGAGATGCGGCTGTTACAACCTAAACATAACATTAAGGTTAGCCTCAATAATGTTAGCCACTTCTGTGAAAGCGAGAGGGAGAGCGAGAGCGAGAGAGAGAGAGAGAAAAAAAGAGAGAGAGTCATAAGTAACATTCCTTAACTAACATAATAATAATGACTGTCAGATTTAATGTTAGGCTGGCTTCACACGGTGAAACTTTCCCGCAACTTTAGTTGCTTGAAACTTAGTTGCGTTTGAGTTGTATAGTGTAAAGCCCTCTGCAACACACTTGAAACTTCTTTGAAACTCATCCACAACAGTTGCAAACATCTCAACTTTGTGAAACTAGTTTCATGCAACAGCCAATAAAAACGCCCGTAGGTCATATTTTTTCCTCTAGAATATCAACAGCATTATCTGTCTATGGAGCAGCTTCAGTACTTTGTACCTAGTAATACATTCTGAAATCTGGCAGTCATGATAGACTGTCACAACATTACATTGTATCCACCTAACTATTCGTGTCTGTTTACATCAGCTGATATAACTAACATCAGCAGGCAGCTGATGTGATGCAATTGGCAACTATTCAACTATTATAATCAACTATTGTGAACTTCAGCAGTTGTGATTGATTTCTAAATTAAGTTATCCTTTGTTAATCCCATTGGAGAAATGTGTCCTCTGCATTTGACCCATCCTAACTATGTAGGAGCTGTGGGCAACAACGCAGTGCGGCACCCAGGGACCATCTCTAGTTGTAATACCAGTACCTTGGTCAAGGGCAATGGCAGCAGTATACACCTAGCATGCATGTCTTTATTATATTATTTATATTTATTATGAATGTAAAAGTATTCTGTTGGACAAATATCTCGGTCTTTCATCAAGATTGAGCTAGCAAAGCACTCTAGTTTGACTATGATAATCACCAAGTATTAGCAGCATATGCCACTTGGGTAAACAATACTGGCTCTTGCAATATAAAACACGTGGATCATATTTGTTCATGAAAAAGTTATTGATTTGGGGACAAGCCAGCCTTGTTGTCAAACATAATGTCGGATCATATTTACTGTTTTTCACCCATAGGCAAAGTTATTGACAGAAAGGCTTGCTAGCATAAAATTAGCTTTCTGGTTCATTGTCACTGGCACCAGTCAAGTGACAGGTGATTGTCAAGCAGTTTTTTACGTGGCAAAGCCAAATTAGGTGCTTATTCCACGTAATTCTGGCTTTCGGCCGCATATAAACTGTTGACTCATGGACATCTGGCAGTCAGGCACCTCCTCAGGCTCTAAAACATTAACATTAGCTAGCTAGATTGGTATTATTTTAGAGCCTGAGGAGGTGCCTGACTGCCAGATGTCCATGAGTCAACAATTTATATGCGGCCGAAAGCCCGAATTATGTGGAATTTATGTGGAATAAGCACCTAATTCTTATCTAATTGTTACCAATCTAGCTAGCTAATGTTAATGTCAGAGAAATAAATTATTAAATTGAGTGTGTTGCATGTAACTTTGATTATTTTTGAATTGCTTTGTGTAACTGTCTAGCTGCATGTAAATTATGTTTTATGCAATTTACAACCTGCAACTAGTTGCGTGAAAGTTTCGCAGTGTAAAGCCAGCCTCACCCTACCTGTTGACGTTAATGTTTGCTAGCTTGACTGACTCCAGAAGTTGTTCTGGAGCAATATCCACAGTGTCCTTCTCACACCTGTTTTTCTTTCTTGGATGACTTGCCTGGATCAGGCTGAGTTCAGTTGGTAATCGGTCCGTCCTCTCGGGGTCAAGACAACTCCAGGCATTCACTTTGAAAAACTGTGTTGGGGTCATGGAGGTATTATAGAACTGGAGGAAGGATGGCAAAATGGCGGCTCTTTGTGATAATAAAAGTACATAATTAACAAAGTTATTCGAGGACATATTCCATGTTAAAGGTTTCTTTTTGAATTTTTAAGAGCCGTATCTTTTCTATGGGAAAATGCCTTTCTGGGCCAGAGGGAATTACTGCCGTTGGCTACCAGGGAGAAACGGCATGCCATCTGAAACCACTACATGGGGGCTGGTGGGGACCCATGACATCAGCATGTGTTGAATGTTGAATGAACGTCACCAGAGATTGCCTGCCCAGGGGGGCTTGCTGATGAGACTTGTTTCCCTCCCGTTTGTGTGTCTACCCACATGAAAATCTATATCCCACACAGAAGTGCCTCATCAACTAGCAACCCCAGTTGATTTGTCATACTATCTGTTCAGAATAGTCAGTTAGTAGTTTCCCTCTAGTCTGCCTCTTGTCTTATTTACATATACCCACTCGCGTTCCTGCTACATTAGATCACTAGAAAATTTAGATCTTGCCTATAATGGAGAATAGCCTTTATCATATGTGGGCATACTGTATCTTTCTTACCCCTTCATCGAGGTCTAAAGAGAAGTCGGTTCCCACAGACTAATAATATCTGACCTGGAAGATGCATTTCATAAGAATTGTATTACTGTGATAGGAGGGTGTGAGATAAATGGAGGCCTCCCATTTTCTTCCGATCCCTTCTTTTTTTTTTTACTCTACCTTTACCTTTCTATTTACTATACCTTTCTCCATTTCCTTTCTCCACTTGGAATGGCCATCGCAACAGATATTTCAAGAAATGTATTCCCAAAGCATGCCGACATTAACTGTGTTATGTCTCTAGGAGTGGGATCATAACAATGGCAAATTGATGTCAATGGGCTTACAAAGCCCATTGGGTTTCTGTTCGGTTTCAGAAACGGATCCACTAAAGCCTTTCAACTCCGCAGTCGTCCATGGGCGATACACTTGCATCGTCTCATGTGGGAAAACTCTCATGGGATTCAGCTTTAACCTGGCTTCTGGTTAATACTTTTTCCAAGTCTTCCTTTGCGTCATGATTGCATTTCGTAGAGTTATAAGGGGAGCTTTCATCATCTTTACTCAACCTCAGCCCCATGTTATCCGTATTCCGTAATATATCTTTATATTTTAATGTAGAAAATTAAAAGAGTAAATGGCACATCTTTATTGTCTTTGGAAAGTGCCCATGGTATAAGCGGGATAACGCACTCTATAACGCAGCTATATAAAAACTACTTTAATTTAGTTTACTTAACTTTAATATACATACACTTTTTTTTTTTTTTTTTTTTTTTGGTAATGTATCAAGAAGTTAGGTGAGGTACTGTTTGAATAGGTGGGTTTTTAGTCTGCGGCGGAAGATAGAGCGGGTTTCAGCTGTCCTGACTGCGGTGGGAAGCTCATTCCACCACCGTGGGGCCAGGACCGAGAATAGCCTGCATCTGGTTGAGCTCTCCCCGGGTGCCCGGAGTGGTGTGATTCTCAGTTGCCCAGAGGAGGCAGAGCGGAGGGTCCGTGAGGGTGTATAGTTGGTAACCATTGCCTGTAGGTATGAGGGTGCTGTTCCCCTTGCTGCACGGAATGCCAGGTCTAGAGTCTTGAAGTGGATTCGAGCAGCAATAGGGAACCAGTGCAAGTCTAT
>OMKL01064291.1:0-10416 GCA_900302295.1 Parasudis fraserbrunneri | reverse complement strand
GACTGCACTGTATATAAATGTTACTGTCCAAAGACTTACTGACTGCACTGTACTGTACTGTATACAAATGTCACTGTTCTAGGACATACTGACTGCACTGTATACAAATGTCACTGTCCTATGACAAAATGGCTGCAATGTACTGCACTGTATACAGATGTCACTGTCCTAAGACTTACTGACTGCACTGTATACAAATGTCACTGTCCTAAGACTTACTGACTGCACTGTATACAAATGTCACTGTCCTAAGACTTACTGACTGCACTGTATACAAATTTCAACCCTCTTGGAAAACAGCAAAATGTTATTACCAACCAAACTTACACTGGAGGGAGTACATGAAGATTCCATCCAATTACATATGATCAGACATTTTAAATAATCCAATTTATCTTTTCCTATCATATAGGCCTAAAACCTGAGTCCCCCTAACAATTTATTTTATTGTCCTCAGCAATGGAGTAGAGACTTGGCCTACATCAATGCCTCTTTCCATTCTGCTGTTATCTTTGGTTAATGAAGTGTCCCCTGACATTAAATCCTGCCTGGACATCATGTTGCATTAGGAAACATGTTAGCCCATGGAAGCAAAATGAATGTCATTTCGTGGGGACTTAAGCTCAAATTAGACTTCCACATCGGCTCATTATCAGCGGTGGTTGCGGGGGTTTGAGCCTTTATAGTTCCAGAAGACCTTTTTTTGCTAATCCCTCGTCCACACGAGAGCAAGGGGGTGAATGCGGACGTGCGCTGTGGATTGGCCCTCAAGGCAAGTGGGCCAATCACAGCGCTTGCGTTGCTGTGTTGCCCGACGCGCAGTTACATTTTGGGAGAGATGCGCGTAGACTTCGCCAGCAGGCTCCTTGGCCTACGCCCGAACCGGCGTCACCTCGGGCAACATTTCGCTTTAAACTGTTGGTCCTCCTGACCCACCCATGTGAACCCCATCCTCCATAAACAATGTGGGCGACCAACGTTTATCAGTGATGGAATCCTGTTTATCACCAATGAAGACACAAACAAAAATTCTTAATGGGTATTTTAGACACATTTTAGATAGGCCTACACATCGACATACTCTGTGGTGACAGGATGCAGGCAGATGCCTAGTTTAGATAACAAACAGGAAAAATGAGAGACCTAGGGATGAGAATGAGAGAAGGAGAATCATCAATTCAGTTTTCAATTTCGACACACTCGAACGTAAATTTTCGATTTTGTATTGAGATCATTGCAACCCTAGTAATATGACATCAGAAATACACTACAGTTTCTTTCTTCTCTCGAAAACCTTGTTCATAGCTTTAAATGAAAAAAAAGAAGAAAAAAAAGAAGCTACCTGCCATTTTGTGGCAAGCTAACCAATCTCTTCTCTTCCCTCCCTTCAGACCAACCTCAGCTCTCACTGTCTGTCTGGGAAGAGGAGTTCCCAGAGGAGCGACAGCATTGTGACCAGGAGTGGAGCCCCAGTCTGGGCCAGGGGGACCCGGGGGACCCGGGGTACTCGCAGATCGACAAGAACAACGAGGAGCTCTACAGCAGCCGAGGAGGAGAGCAGCTTCAAGGGCTGGAAGACGACGGTACCATCAAATTCATATTCACTCCTCCGTATGTGAAAAACGAGCATGACCAAACTCAGCCCTCATATCCAGCTCATGGAATGGGGGAGAGCGAGGGTGACCCCATTCCCAGCACCTCAACCCAGCAGATGCAAACCAAGTGCGACGGGGAGGGCCTCTCTTCAGACTGCTCCGCGGCCGAAAACGGAGAGAGCGACGACGACGACTGGAAGGAGATCGGACTGTACCGGACCGACGACAGCGATAGCAACGACGACTGGAAGAAGAGCGGGGGATCTCAGACGAGGAAGTCCAAGAAAATGCCGATGGTGAAAAAAGAGAAATCGCGGATCGGCTGTAAAGTGTGTGGGAAATCCTTTCACGCCATCGTCTCGCTGGTGAACCACATGGACATTCACATGAAGGACGTCTGCGGGGTGTGCGGCGAACGCTGCGAGACCGAGGAGAGTTTTCAGCTTCACCTGAAAACCCACGTGAAAGCGGAAGTCTGTAACGTTTGCGGGAAGTGCTTTGGGGGCTCTCGTAGTTTGGAGATGCACATGAGAGTCCACACGGGAGAGAAACCATTCATTTGCAGTGAGTGTGGCAAATCCTTCAACTGTCACCACAACCTAAGGCGGCACATTAGGATTCACACAGGCGAGAAGCCATATTCTTGCGGCGCCTGCGGCAAGTGCTTCAGTGACCACTCCACACTGAAACGACACCTGGTGACTCATTTACAAGGGGTAAGGGGCGCTCAGGGGGTGCTGTCCGACGACTGTCCGGCACCCGAGAACGCGGACGACACAGACGGCGTCAAGAGCGAGGCGCCGGCGTTGAAAAGGCACCAGACCCGCACCATATGCGAAGTGTGTGGCAAAATGTTTCATTCCATGGTGTCTCTGGTGAATCACGCGAAGATCCACGCGACGGATCTCTGCGGCGTGTGCGGGACCCGTTTCGAGTCTGAAGAGGCTTTAAAAGTCCACCTCAAAACGCACAAGAACGGAAAAGTCTGCGACATTTGCGGGAAATGTTTCGACAGCCACGGCAGCCTGGAAATGCACATGCGAGTCCACACCGGAGAGAAGCCCTTCCTCTGCAGTGAATGCGGCAAGTCCTTCAACTGCCGCCACAACATGATGCGACACATGAGGACGCACACGGGCGAGAAGCCGTATCTCTGCAACGAGTGTGGCCGATGCTTCAGTGACCACTCGACGCTGAAGCAGCACGTCAGCACCCACACCGGGGAGAAACCGCACCGGTGCGAAGTCTGCGGCAAAGGGTTCCACCGCAAGACGTACGTGAGACTTCACATGAAGAGTCACACGAGTGAAAAATGACGTTTTTCTTTTTTTGTAAATGAAGTGATGTACATCTCTTTTGTTGTCTCTGGATGTGTTACTTCATCGTTTGAGCGCACCGGTGTCCATTACGTGACTGCTCTGGCTGCACAAAAAGTCCTAGATTGCTGACACTGCTTACGGATTTTACTAACCTGACATGGAGTTGGTTAGGCTCGCTTTGCATAGTCTGGACACAATCCGGTCACATTTTGGGCAATGTAAGAGATGAAGAAAAAAAACAGGAAAAGATCATGTGGACACAGATTTAACCTCTTACCCCCACCCCACCCCTTTCTAGGGGGTTGTGGGAGGTAAATCAGAATCAAGGTCAGCAGTAGGTGCCACATGCCAAAGTTCTACTCCATCAGAAAACTGGGACCCTGAAGATTCATTTGAGATGCAGCTTAACACTGTGTGTCAATCTTTTCTATCCATAAATATGTAATAAACATTGTACTTTAAATGGTGCCTATTCGAATGGTGAAAGTTTAGAGCGTAGAGGGGCTTGGGACAAACCTGTGGTGGACCTATTATTGCTATTTACCAGCTCAGTTATGTCTGATAAGTTGCTGGGTCAAGGTTTGGGTTGGTGCAATCAGTGACACAACTTTGTACATTTCTGAGCCATTTGTAAGAACTAGAGAATTGAAGGGGGGCGGGGGTCAAATGACTCAAGACCTTGGGAAAAGTTAATTCTGTATTTTGGTATTAATAACTTAATATCTGGATATTCTTGCCATGGCCATTTCCTTGATTGGATGGCTAGCTTTTTTGTTTTTGTTTAGTTTTTCTGCTTTCGGAAAATGGCTCAGAAAATTCCCCTTATTTTCATACATGAGGCTATGATTATCGCAGAGGTAATTTTATGTTTCAAGTTTGAAGACACATTGTCTAAATAATGAAAGAGCTGCTCTGACTACTCACATCATCACACACACGAATGAAATTGGGTCCTCGGATCCACAAGAATCTCTTTATTCACTTCACCACGATCTGTAGTTTCCGAGATCGCTATGAAGGCATTTCCATGAACAGATAACAGATTCACTTCCCTATATTTCAAAACATGAAAACGACATCAGCGGTGGAAAACTGGGATCATCATGAGTTTGTAAATCAATGAGTTTGAAGTGTATTCTGCCTCTTGAAATGCCTCACTGATATGTGCACTAATGGTGCATTCATAGTGAAGGTTTAACTAGGGATGTCCTGATCAAGTTTTTTTTGCCCCCGATCCGTGTTATTTATTTAATATTGAGTGTCTACCACTACGGAGTCGAGCCGGTATTTATTTCCCTTGATAATACAGCTGCACAGTACACTCCAAGTACATTAAAGTTAGTAAAAGCAATCCAATTTAGGGAATAAATACTTGACTTTGAATTGAATAGCTCTGCATTTAGAAAAAAATGTCCTGCATCACCACTTTCCCTTAAATGGTTTTCCTTAATTTTTTATATGTAAAAATAAAAAGAAAGAAAAAAAAATCGACATTTGATCAGGGTTAAAGGTATCCACCTGCATTTTCTTGTAAACAGCTCACTTTTGTTTATAGCCACATCTCCACTCTAATACAGTTTTCTATTGTTGGTCCATAGTCTACATGCTGAATACATTTCCTACCTCAGCAAAGTAAATTTTCTATGTTTTCTTTGCTCTTGCAATGTTTATATCCATCCGCTTTTCGACCTGTTTTGATTGACAGGTAATTAGCTTGTTAGATTTTGAGGAGGATCATATAACTAATCATAAATTTGAAGCACAAGGTCATGTTTACACGCCTCCAGTGAACTCTTTTTGTGTCCTATGTCACCCCCGTGCTCGTGGCATGCTTGTGCGTCCTCGTGCGCGTACTGGAAGAATGCGTGATACACAATTTTCGGGGGACCCCTTTTCTCCTATACAGATCTTTCAGATCGGCTCAGGACATCCATCCCTAGTTTCAGCATTGAAGTGAACAGGCACTTCGACATCCGTACCCTCCATTGAACCAAAGTCCGCTTTGGCGGTGAAGTGAATAAGGTGAATACCAAATTGATTCAATTCCAAGACTAGTGTTTTGGGACCACAGTGTGCAGAAATACAATTTAGAAATTGCAGAAAACCCCAAACTGCATGGGACGAGCACAAATAGGGCGCAGTTGTAAAGGTGAGACTTGTGGTTCCAGTGAGCCCAATTCGGATATCTTGAGGTGAGAGGTCAAAGAACCCCTTTGAAGCTGGCCATATTTAGACCCTTTCCTAGTAAGCCGGCATAACATGGTTGGCATCTACATATTCTTTGACATCTCTAGTTTCATGATGCCTCTGCTCTCCCTCTAGCTTTAAAATTCAGCATGTGAACAACGGTAATATCGGCAAGACCAGTGGACAGAATAAAAAAATAAAAAGAATAAATCTGGGAGATCCATGACGGACATTTTCAGGCAGAATGTGGACCCACAGAAATGTGATCTCATTAAATTAGGTCTGTGATAAGATCTAAAAAATAAAAAATGTAATTCACTTATATTGCAAATGTAAAAGGGGTCTTACCTTTAACCAAAGAGGTTTATACAACCGTAGGACTCTTGATATCTGAAAACAAAGAGGCCCTTTAATAGCTGTATTCAACAATCTTATTAAACTTCGTTTTAAACCTGATCCCTGAGTCCTGTTAACTTTACTGTATGCTATGATGGGTGGGAGGGGCTCTGTTGTGGTTTGTGGATTTCTTTTGACATAAAGTGATATGAACTATACTAGAGTAACCGATGCAGGGACATTAGCTGACTGGATTGTGTGGTCGAAGTTCTGGCTGTGTTCCAAGCAGCTTCAGTCGAAGGTGACACAGATACTCAAGATAATCCACAGACCTTGTTGTGAACAGTTTCATTTAGGAACTATGTTCTACCAAAGTACACACACACACACTTTGGTAGAAAATAGTTCCTAAATGAAAATGTTCACAACAAAGTCTGGATTATTTTGAGTAACCATGTCGCTGTTGATTTTTCCAAATGTATTTTTTGGCGCTACAAGTGTCCAACGCCATCTAGCTCCATTGTATTGGAGTGACAGCAGATATCTCCAAAACACAGGGTGGGTAGATAGCACTCCATGTAAGGGGAAATGTTAGAAAGGATTTGCTGCTTATATTATTCTGTATCACTTGTTACATTTCTTCTTGATTACCAGCTGGGGGCACTAACCTCCTACAATATTTTGTGAGCTGAACAACTGCCCTTTTGTGGGTTTTATGAACACTGTTCTGTCCTCCTTTTTCTGCTTTGCTTTCTTATCAGAAAGAATGAAAAGTGAAGAGATGACAGAAAGAACAGTGTGATTAGCAATAGCAAGCTTGACCATGAAATAAGTCAGCTGAGTCAATACATCAGCTGAATATTTTACGAGGAAGACTTAGGTTAAATCAATAGTTTTTTGTTTTGATTTTTTGTGTTTTCTTTGTTTTCTTTAGTAATATGATTGTGTCAGTTAAAAAGGAATTCAAGTTTGTACTAGAAATAAATGGACCTCTTTTTGCATGACCATAGAGGGAAGGGTAGACACCTATCAACCCAACCAACTAAAGTTCATTAAAATATTAATATTATAACACCAGAAACAGGATTATGACCCATAGTTTGAGGAACAAAGTGGTGGACTTAATCAAACAATTAAAATATATTTCTTCAACAAACTTCATGTGGAATATTACGGTATTTCTGTTGTCAGAGAATGCCATCCTCCATCTCCAAGAGTGGAGGAAAGCATGAAGCTCCTAGGATCAATATAAATGTGCTGTATAAATTAAGTTAACTTGACTTGTCTTCCAGACCCCACCTCCCCTCACGCCCCCAGCGGAGGATTTTGAGATAGAAGAGGGTCAATGCCTGACAGGCCCCTCCTGTTTCTATGTGGTGCAGTCCTTCCTGGGAGAAGGAACATTTGGCAAAGTGGCCAAGTGCATGAATTTTGACACTGACGAGACAGTCGCCGTGAAGATCTTCAAGTTGGGTGATTACTGCATCCAGAGACACAGAGAAAGAGGTGGATCACTGCTGTTGTTGATGTTTTAAGTTCACAGAAGATGAACTCATGACACCCATTGGCTTGGCTAAACTTCATCTGGCCAACTGAAATGAAGAGTTAACTAACTGCTGATACCTTCTGTATCAACCCATCTCATACTTCTCTTATATCTCCAGATGACCACGCTGACGAGACTCCGCTTGACCCAGAAAGGTGCAACGTTGTGCGTTTATATGAGCACCTCACGGAAGGTAAACACCCTTGTGTCGTTTTCGAGATGCTTGATTATCAGTCTGCATGATTTCATGAACCAGAGACGATGTCTCCATCATACAACAGGCATATACAGTAGACGTCTGGTTTTCGCCACTATATTACACATGGTAACAAACAATCGATAATCATTGAAACCACTGTGAAAGTGGCGCCCTCGCTAAGCAAGCAAAGTCCCAAACATGTTCTGTATGTCTGACTTTTCATTTACAGCTGGCCTCAGCATTTCAGGTACTGAAAGCCATTGGTCTGATCCACTCAGACTTGAAGCTGGGCAGTATAATGCTGGTTGACCGTGTGCAACAGCCCTTTAGGGTGACTTATTGGCTTTTGGTCTGGCCACTCTGGCTTCTAAAGCTAAATGTGGCACAAAACGTCAGCCATTCTGGTTCTATAGAAAACTTGAACAGCTACTGTGTGTGTGCCCATGTGTGTTTTTGCACTTTACATTCCGACTGTCAATGAGTAATGGAGGGGTATTACTCGCTTGAACAAATGTTATATCTCAGGCTTAATAATTCAGAGTTGGTGTCACAGCTTAGTGCTGATGTTATTTGTCGGGTTCGGAAGCATGAGTGATATTGTTTTCTTGGTCTGAAAAGCGTGGTGACAGTTCTCACCTTGTGTTCTCATGTTCCTCTACCCTCAGGTCTCCAGAAATAATCTTAGGCCTCCCTTTCTCAGAGGCCATCTATATGTGGTCTCTTGGCTGTGTAATGGCTGAGTTGATTGTGGGTCATCCACTTTACCCTGGGAGATGTGACAATGATATGGTCAGTAAACTGCTACACCTAAACCCTCTGCATCCTCCTAAACTAAACCTGATAACATGCTCTTACATTGGTTATCACCACATACCAATCTCCAAAATGTCTTAATGTAAGGTTTAGAGTAATGTGATATTGTGTTTTGTCTCCAGATTTGCTATATCATGCACATACACGGTCAACTGCCAAACCACTTGCTCACAGCAGGAGAAAACACCAGCTCCTTCTTCTGTCAAGATATGCAGGCATGTCAGACCGTCTAGAAGCTTAAGGTATCACAACAGACCTGCTTCGTCTAAAAGATCAATTTAATGTCTCAGAACAGTTGTAGTTTTATAATAAGTATAATGCTGATTCTACACCAGTGGATGGTCAAATATCTCAGACATACACACACTTTCAACCTGTGAAAATGCTGGTAAAGTTTGGATGCGGTGTGTTTTCACAGGTACTCAGAAAGCGTATGACAAAGGGACAGTTTGGTTGAACATTCCAGTGGCAGTTGGGATGGACATTCAACGTTCTGAGTGTTGTGCACCATCCACACATGAAAACAATTCCATTGTTTCCAAATTTCCACAATTTCCATGACATTATCAAAATTCCATGGCAAACATCTTGATTGTACCAAAGGAAACGATCACAGTACACTAAGAAAGGCTTTCCCCCCCTTTAAAAAAAAAATCTCAATTCAAGCTCTGTATTCTGTATTCTTACAGAGCTGAAAGGAGTATATGCTGCAGACAGGGATCAAGCTCAGAGTGGTGATCTGGTTAATACCTAGCTCTCGTGGATCATCTGGAGGAGGTAGGTGATCTTATTTAAACTGTTCAATTGGCTTTCTTGTAACTATATTCCACGTGCTAGGAATGGGGTTTAACTGAGTTGCTTTTGACATCCCCCTCCCCCCACCTCACCCCTCAAATACAGTCCATTCTGCCTTGTGACCACAATGGGAATAAAGAGGCAGAGAGGACGGATAGATGCGACCGTGTGAACCTGATGAAGTGCATGCTCACATTGGATCCAGCAAGTGGAATTTCACCCAGCGATGTTCTAGAGCATGCTTTCATTACAAGGAGCCACCTGGAACACGACAACTCCCAATAAGATTTCTTGCTTGTGTGAAAAAGAGATAATAAGAGAAAGATGTAGACAGAAAGAGAAGAGGTTAGCTGTTCAGTGAGTCTGTACAGTAGCCTGTCAGGACTCTAAGCAACATGGACACACCACAGCTAAGCTTCTTTCTGGATGTGTGTGTGTGTGTGTGTGTGTGTGTGTGTGTGTATGTGTGTGTTACACAGTATAAAGCACCTAATCTCAGGTTATATTGCTACTAACATCATTGTCATTATTAGACATTTCACAATTGTTTTAAATAATGTATTTGTTTCAGATAAGATCAATATTAAACTACAGTTATTGTTTTCTTTTTATGACGTGCCACTGACAAAGGAGAAAGCATGAAGGGAAAAAAGAGGAGACTGAAGAAGGTAGGATTAACTAGAATGTAAAGTTACTTTAAGTTGGCTTGACAAAGCCAAACTGTAATCGGCAGAAAGATGTTAACATTTCCAACAACCCATCCCCCAACTCTCTAATAGTTCTGAGGGATCAAAGATAGACCAATCAGGAAAAGGGGTGGGACTTAGTTTATTGACATATGAACCTCTCCTGAGTCCAACAAACTGTCCCCCCAACTCTCTAACAAAGGGATGAAAAAACGAGTGAGAGAAAGGACAGAAGTGAGCTATCCATACAAAAAGCACAAGCACACCCCACAGGCATACCCTGAAGATGCCCAGCAATTTTTAAGCTGGTAGCTTTTAAGTTGTAGGACGAGTAGCGATGACAAAAAAGACAATTACAATATCAGCAAGTTGGCTTTGTCAAGCCAACTTAATAAACATTCCTGTGAAATATATCGCATGAATAATTTATTAAGTAACATACTTTGCTTCTTTTTTTATGTAAATGTATTATTTCCTGTCAAATACATGTTAACACTTTGTGACATCTACATTTAACATAGTGTGGAGTACCCAGGCCACCACAGCTCTCCACATGGGCTGAGAACTCTGGACAGAGCCTCTTTAAGAACAGGCAGAGATTAGGTGAGGTCATCAATCATCAGTACTATCACTCACAGCTGCTGTGTACTTGGGAACGAGGCACACCTGCTCCATGTCAGCTAATTGGCCACTAACCAGTATTTGAGCCTGTGAATCTCTCCTCAGTGGGAGCGAGAGAAGGGGTGCCACTCCCAGGAGACACGGAACCAGGAGAGACACGGAACCAGGAGAACCACGGAACCAGGAGGGAACCCAGGGTGGAAAGAGTGGTCAGCCCCTGAAGGAATTGTTACCCCGGACCGGGAATAACTTTTTGTTGGACTCTTAGGCCCTTACCCCATCCCCCCACACCTTTACAAATAAAGACGTCATTTTTTGT
>OMKL01064290.1:0-11758 GCA_900302295.1 Parasudis fraserbrunneri | reverse complement strand
TATAAACACTTGGCTAAACATTATGAAAACGTACATAAACTTGGCAAACCATTCAGTTGCAACCATTGTCCTAAAAGTTTCACAAAGTTGAAGTTTTTCATCAGGCATGAGTGGAAACATACAGGGTATCTGCCATTCCAGTGCTCTCAGTGCTCTATGAGATTCAAAGATGACCCAGATCTTGTTTCTCATCTGAGAGTGCACACAAGAGAGAAACCTTTCCTTTGTGCAGAGTGTGGTAAAGCATTCTCCAGCAAGTCAAATCTGTCGAGGCACTTGAAAGCCATTCACAGTCGATCTCCAAATGAGAAAAAGATATATTCCTGCCCCCAGTGTGAGAAGTCCTTTAAAGAGAAAGTAGCTCTGAATAAACATGAGAAGAGGAAGCATTTGAATGAACCCTTTCGTTCTCGATGCCCAGATTGTGGGAAGTTGCTCTCCTCGTCTGCAATGGGCAGACACAGATTGATCCACACAGGGGAGAAACCTTTCAAGTGCAAAATGGCTGAATGTGATAAGTCATTTAGGTCAGTTACTGAAATGAAGAAACACATAATGCAATACCATACTGAAGAACGACCATTTCAGTGCAGTGTCTGTGGGAAGGGATTTGTAAGGTCCAGTTTACTCAATGAACACATGCGAATACACACAGGAGAGAAGCCGTATGTTTGTTCTCTATGTGGCAAAGCATTTTCACAGCTTTATAGCATGAAAAGACACAAAAAGCTAATGCATACATTTGAGGTGGAATAGATTCTCTTTCAAAGACCAAGCATTGACCAGATGGAATTTCCCTAGAGGCCCAATCATAGTCCAGACGAAACATACACAGACCAGACTCTGTTGGGGTGTGTGCAGACTAAAATGATGCTATGGCATACCTCAGCATACGTCCACAAATGACTACATTTTTCTGTCTGCGTGCACCCAACATGCTGGTGTCATACAAAATATGGCTCAGCATACATGCTGATCAAAGGAGATTGGTGGATCAAAGAGCTGGTATGCCTGGACTATGAAAGGCAAAGGACTGTTTGATGCTTGATTTCCTCTCAACAGGAGACCCAGCTTTGAATTGCACAGACTATAGTTTCCTCTTCTTGGATTGTGGCAAAAGTCAAAAGGGTGTGCTTGATCATGATGTGCCACACAAATGTTTTAACTATGTAAGCTAAGCACAGCCTTACTATTAAGCCAGTCAAGATGTTGAAAATGTTTTACTCCTACAATAGAAAAAAGAAAAAAGTTCTGGATACAAGGTTTTACTTTGTTTGACCACAGAACTGGTATAAAGGGTGTTTGCCTAAAAGCCTTATATTTTCCAAGAATGTGTTTTGGTGTATTTTATGAAATGTGCTCAATCTTTATTGCTTGCTCATCGTTATATCCTTTGAGACAGGTTTTGAACAGATATGGGGGTATTTCCCCTAAAACAGCCTTCCAAATGTCAGATGTTGGCTAAAGGAGTACTTTTTCCCCCTCCTACATTTTCCCCATTTTCTTTTAATAAATAACGGAAACTTTGAGGTTTTGTTGGATTTCGCACTTGAGAGTTTAATCGGGGATAAATCAGTCGTAATGGGTCATGTATTTAAAACAAATGTTGGTTATGATGCTTTCAATTCATATGGGAGAGTAATGTAAATAAAGTTCCCATCTTGAAAAACATTAATCTCCTAAGATTCATTGCACGCTTGATCCTCTGGGTTTTTCAAAAGATTATTTGATTTGGATACTTCAGAACTCATTACAAATGTACCCATTGTTTTAGTTGGATGACTGAAGTAGCCTAAATCATAGCCTCAATGCAGTAAACAACGTGACAGGCCAGGAATTTGTTTTTAAATGTTTTCATACACTCAAGATATAGAAACACGTGTTTTTGTCTATGCGTGAGTATTTATGTGGCAGTATTCTTAATGGTGGTGGTGAGGGTAAACTAAGCCCAAACCCCATCCCATAGTGCCATTCTGAAACCCAGTACCCTTCAAATGGTACGAATGTCAAACATTTTCATTTGTTGACTCATGTTGAAAGTTTCATGTTCCATCTTTGGCAACTTCACTTTTAACTCACACAGTCCCTTACGAAAAAGTATAGTAGTTTGATGGTTATTTCAGTTTTACCATGGTACTGGCAATTTTATAAATGATATACCATGGTACTGCCATGGTAAAGGTTAGGTTATGTGTTGCTCTATTGTACTTAAGGGATATTCCACTTTAGTAGGATATATCAAGTTTCAGCAGTCTTACCTGAGTCTTACAAGGAAGCTAGCGACCACTGCTGTCCCTGTTGTCTGCTGTCAACACCACCATGCCTCCGAGGTGTCAGGCTCTTCATTCACGTCCACTCATTTTGGGGACCTTGTCTAAATATCCTACTTCTGAATTATAAACAAACTATACAGTCATGGTAATATATTTTTCTGTGTCAAAGATACTTGTTTTTCAAGAGCTCATGTTGTCATTTTCAAATAATCAGTAAAGGAACTATTTCTCACGTGAGGTGTTTGACCAACTCAACTTTTCACAGAATGTCGAGAATCTTTCTTTCAACAAGGCAGCATGTAACCATGGGTAACCTCCGCAAACACTCTGCAAGGCAGCTCAAACTTGCAACAAATTTACTGGATCATATTTGTCATGTAATAAATCAGCAAAGACACGTCAAATGCCAAAAGAAACACGTAGGCTACATTCTACTCAGAATTGTCTTTTTTATTGAAATCTGCACATAGTCGTTTGTTTATATTTCACAATGATATTAGACTAGGTCCACAAACTTAATCGAAGTGAATGAGGAGCTTGACATCTGGGAGGACTGGCGGTTTTAACAACAGACAGGGACAGTGGTAGTCGCTAGCTTACTTGTAGATGCACTTAGAGGAGGGTAGGACAGCAGGAACTTGATATGTTATACTAAAGTGAAATATCACTTTCAATAACATCGTGGTATAGTCCAATTTAAACCATGGTACCGATGGTAATATCATGGTAGGCTATTTACATCATATTTGTTTGGTCACCACCATCATCGTAGTGACCAAAAATGATGGAAATACTATGATGTGTTTTTGGAAATACCATGATACTTTTTTATTTTATTTTATTTTTTTATAAGGGATGTCATTTTGAAGGAAAATTGGTTACAAGACTGTCACCATTATTTATTGATGGGTGGGGCCAAATTCTGTAACAATGTTTGGGAGGAATTCATTGGAAATATTGATTCAGAGAAAGTTTCAAACTTGCAGTAAGCTACACATATTTGAGATGGTATTTAAAAAGTCTGCTTTGTTCCTGCATGGATCTCCTGACCCTTGTTTTTTGGTTTAATAAACATCTCATTCTTTATAAAACTTTTCCAATGTTTTACCTACTCTTACCACTGCACAGAGATTCAGCATTTCTTTCGAAAGTGGTTACAGGTAGCCATGTTGGAAGAAAGAAAACTACCAAAGATGCTCTAGCTCTGGAACTACATAAACATTCCATACTGGCAAGGGAACGAGCTTGTCCGGGAAACCGTCATAGTTCGTGACATTTTTTCTGCCAAATAAATAAACAAAGAAACCAAAAGTGGTCAGTGAGCGTTTGGATGTTTAGTCCATATAAATAATGTTTGGTCCAAAGAGTTCTACCTTGGGTTTCGTAGGGAGCGGAACTGATCTACACAACGCCTGCATGTGGTTCAGCGGGTGCGTTAAGCAGCTGCACACAACTATGAGAACAGGCAAGACAGAGGCAGCCAGAGGTCCCGCACAGATTTAAATTGTCGCAATTGTGCGCACAATTACGCATTATGACTATATCAGCAATATAATATTGGATACACAAGATGGAAGGAGGTTCAAACTGTGATTTAAAAGGTAAACAACATAACTTAAACTTTGCCAAGAAAATGATGGGGTACCGTTAGCTAACATAACTCGGGACTATACGTTAGCTAAGTTCGTGCCACTTTCACGTTTCAGATTTCAATAGAAAATGACGTAAATAAGTCTACATTAAATGTCATGTGGGCACGATATTCAGTGGAACAAACGAGATAACGTTACAAGACTAGTGATATCAAGACAAACCCTGGAGCTGCTCTGTGGCACTGGCCGTACACATTGTGATTTTACTGGTGTATGAGTACATTTTCTGATTCAGAGCTGCAAACACTACATTTTAAGAAAACTCATCTAAATGTAATAGTTCACACAAAAATTATTTGAGCCCACAAAGTCTGTGATTAATTAAATGCCAATGGAACAACTCCAAAAAGTGCTCTTGATTATATCAAATTCAAGTCTTGATGCTTTGATTTCCAGCTTAGGGAGACAGTTGTCTATGTGACTTAAAGGTGAAATACTGACTTTTTTTGTTCTCTTAATAATTATTTTATTTATCTGATCCTGGAGAGAGGTTAACACAATATCAATTTGCATTATTATTCTTGCTTATGTTTCATGTTTATTCAACAATCATTTTCCCCAAAGTTTGCACACCTTTATTTACTCCAGGTTCTCAGAGTAGGTAATTATATCTTGAACATGAAAATAATCACTCGAGCACACTGGTATTCTTGCTTCTTCACCTTTATGTGGAAGTATTATTATTAATCATAGTAATAATAATAAAAAATAATATTTCCACATAAAGGTGAAGAAGTAAGAATACCAGTGTGCTTGAGTGATTATTTTCATGTTCATCAAGTTTATTTGAAATGCTAATTTATTCACTCACTCACTTCTTAATAATAGAGAGATTAAAATAACCCATGCATTTTTTTATGGTAACATCTAAGGTGTCACAAATAGTGGGATAATGTTAGCCCCTGCCATGGCTTTGGAGATAGTGTTTTGAAATTTGGACTGATACTGTTCCAAAGCCACTGTCGTCAATTTGACTCGCAGCTAAAAAGAGTGAGAGTGCCTAGTATTCATATAATTATGTATGTATCAGACTCGGTAGATAACCCACCAAGCTTTTACTTTGACACTTGGTGTCTTCTGACATCTTTCGAATGAAACTCAATGAACTACGCCTGCTGCCTACTTATTTTTAGCTGCGACTAGCAGCTCTATCAGCTCACTCTGTTGGTCCTCAAAACTGTCCCCACCCAATAGCAGCCACAGTTTTCACCCTAGGTGGCCGAAATTTGGCATGAAGGTCTAGAGTGTTTATTTTATTGATGTTTACATTTGCGAGGTTATGCTGGGGACAGTCACAATGTTGGGTATAAGTTATTGCCCATTTAGAACTTAGCATTCCTCTTTAGGGAATATAAAATGTACTCAATTAAAAAAACAAAAACATTTCTATATATTTTATCCCTATTTTATCCCCAGGATTTTTTTGGTCAAAGGACAGCCTTAATATTTTCATTTAGGGACAGTGAAAATCACATGTCATGTCCACTACCCAAATGTAATTAAAACAAGGGTGTCGATATGGAGGTTATATTCCAGCTGTGAGCTGGTAACTGAAGGATGGCTGGAATTAAATTTACGGTGCCCACCATCTCTGCCTTGAGCGAGGCACTGAACCCCCACACAGTTCTAGGGGCGCTGCACCCTGCAACCCTGAGCTCTGATCTTTCTAAAGAAATGCATATGTGTGGGTTGTAATTCTTAATTCTTCTATGGGGGAAAAAAATCACAATCAGATGGAATTCTTTCGATATTCACATATAACATCTGCTTAGGTATGGAAAATCACATCCAGGCCTAGTTTCACGTAATAATTATTTACGTGTGTGTGTGTTCAGGTCCCTCTCTTCCTCTCTCCTGCCTGCGGCTCCTGGTTCCACCGCTTCGGTTGGTTTCGGCAGCGATCTGGCAGACTGTCCAGCAGAAAGTTGTGGCTGATTATGGGATGCTTGAGGAGTTTGTTTCCATGGTGACAGAGATTGTTCCTGAGCTACTGACCAGGAGACAGCGGGCGGAACTCATTCTGGGCCTCAGAGCACGGGTGAGGAAGTGTCTCAGCAAGTAGTTACACTGTTGCTTTGAATATAATTTAAAGGGGACATATTATGGAACATTCGTTTCACCACGTTATGAAATGTTATACAGTCTGAACTGTTTTTTAGGCACCGGGGGGAAATTGCATTGGTCCTCCTTGCCACTTGGACAGGTTTTTCATTTTTCAGATTAACAAGCCTAAATAAGCTGTTCAGAATGATTGCCTGTTATGATGCCATAAGGGGGACACAAACAACATTAGCTTAAATTAATCAGTTAGCTGTGCTTTTTGGAGCCAGGAACACTGCCTACCAAATGTACTGCCCACTTTGAAAAAGGTTTTACTTATGGGTGTGGGGTAGCCAGGCAGGGAAGGAAATAATACATTTAAAATTTGGTGTGTTCAACGGCCACCAAAAACGGCATGTTCAATACAAGGAAGAAAGAGGTGCAGGAAAATAAGTAGACTAGTTTATTTGCAAAAACATAAACATGTTCCACAGGTTCGAGGAAGTCATATAACATTTTTGAAAAGATGCATAATATGTCTCCTTTAACGGAAGCAGGGGAGAAAGTCTTATCTTGTAACAGATATTTGAGTGCAGGGCAGGAAATTAACTTTTTCATCCATCACCCAAAGTGTTGTGGATTCATAAATTCACCAGACACTTAAATTATTCTACACAACACTAACTCTTACTGTTGTGGTCTGATTTCAGTTGATCCTGGAGTTGTGTCGTTCTGAGGCAACTGCTGATCTTCAGATTATTCAGCCACATCTAGACAGGATGCGCACTCTCGGAGCACTCTTGGACATAGAGGTGGGTGTATTCCTTAAACTATAGCTTTCACTAAAGATATGACCATGTGTTCATAGGGGGGGGCTGATCCTATTTCACTTTCGATTAGGTTGTCTCTAAATATACAGCGCATTGAAGTTACAATTCATTCACGAATAACAGAACATTCATTCTCAACAATTTGTTAATAGACAGAATGTAAGAACCTTTTTATAGCCAAGAAGTTTCAAATATAAAAGGGGGTATCTATAAGTAGAAGAGGACCGTGCTCATTTTTTGCAGCTAAAAAGCCTGTTTTATTGGACATTTCGCCCTTCGGGGCTTCATCAGTGTCAATACATGAAGACAGAAATTACCGATAAGTAACACCTCATTTAAAGGTGGAATCTGTAATGTTGTCAAACAGCGACCTCTAGGCAAAAGATGACAATGTGTTACTGTGCTTTGTTTACAGGTTTTGTTTTTTTGTGATGTGTAGATTGGATTTCAGTGGGTATAGGGGAGGGTTTGCTACTACCAGCCACACCTCAGGCTTTACCAAGAGAGGTCTGGAGAAATTCACAGTATGATAAGCTACTAAACTCCAACCCACACATCAGACCAAAACAAAAAAGTAAACAAAGCACAATACCAAGCAGGGCTGTTTTGCCTAGAGGTTGCTGTTTGACGGCATTACAGATTATACCTTTAACACTCACCCATAACAGTCTGCTCATTAGGCTCACAAAATACCAAAAATTCACTTTGATTTTTTTTTTTTTTTACTTTTACGATATGCCTCCAATCAACCAATGTGGTTTTTAAGTGGCCATAGCATTTATTTATTACTTTTATTTTATTTTTGAGCATGGCAAAACAACAATGGCAGTCGATGGGGAATGTGCACAAAAAGTACCAAAATGCAAAAATCTGCACTTCACATAATCCCAAAGCAGCTTTGTCCATTCATACTATGTTTGAGGTTACGTGTGTGTATATGAACCCATTAATCTAAAAATAAACACAGAATTTAATCTGAAAGTAAACACAGGATTTCTTACACAGTTACATAGGGAACAACCCGAAGGACAGCACACAGCATGGTGATTTCTAGACACTGATAAAAGATACATGTATAATTATGGAAACAAAACTTTAAAATGACTTTTTAAACATAAACCACCTAAGACAACATAGCACGAATGGTCAAATTGCTTTGGGATTATTTGGATTGAGAGTCTAATAACCCAGCGGCAATGCTGTCGCAAGATTTGAGAACCACTGTGCTACACTAATCTAGCTAACCAAAAAAGTTAACTCGTGTGATATCTGCTGGTGCATTATGACATTACTGTTGGAGCTTTAGTGGGTCATACACGTATATGGAACATGTCATTATCATTGCAGAGTAAAATATATGGGGCAATGTTTGCTAAATCAACACTGATACACAGTATAGCCTCGTCTCAGGGTTGCCAACTACAAAGCTCATCTGGCCAGAGAGCAACAAGCTAACTGGCCAAACAGCTAACGTTGGCGCTAGCTGCCACTCAACATAGTGAAACTGCCTTTTCATGTAGCTAAATGCTTGCAGGAGGGATTGGCTGTAACAGAATACAAAGAGAGATTTTTGATTGGTTTGAATAATAGAAAATATGATATAGAGACACTATCTGGTAAGCTGCAAGCATGAATAGCAGCTGTTGTTAGCATTAGCCATTAGCTGTCTCGTCAGTAACCAGTTAGGTTATTGACAGCGTGGCCCGAATATGCTGTGAACGTCTGAGATTTACTGTGTAGCTGCCTTCATTTAGGACAGATCGCCCAGCTTCTTCTTTGACTCCACTATACCATCTTTCAATGTTAGTAACGCTATAACGTTGCGGCAATTTATTTAGCAATTTATTCTGCTTATTTTGAGCAGCCGAGCCCGCTGTCACTGTTCTTCCTCTTCTGACGGCACCAACTGCCACTAAAGTTTCACTCATGAATATGAGGGACAGTGTGCTGTGCTATGGTGGTCAGAAGATGAGGCAGCCTGCATGCTTACCACCAGACCAAAGTGGTTGACATGACCGAGCGACCGATTGACCAACTGACATTGCCATTCCTAGAGCCCCTAGCTAGCTCTCACTAGCAGGACTAAAAATGTCATCCCAAAAAAAGGAAAGTGAATTACCCCATTAATGTTGTATTTGCTGTACATACATGCTGTATTTGCAACAGATAAATCACCACCAAGATGTTAAATTTACTGCAGAGGTAGAAGTTGTTGCCTATCCCTTGCTTACAATCATCAGCCTATTCAGTAAACGAAACATAGCTATAGCCATAGCTGAGCAACTTATGACTGACATTCAAGTCCATCTTACCCATCCTTCATGTACCATGGAGAGGGAGTGGTTAATTGTACACCTTACTTGTGTAAGGAGCAGCACGGCCGCTAGTGAGGCTTTCATACTCTTAGTCTTGTTTATTTTGTATTACTATTTTATTTCTTATACTCCAGTAAATATTATTATAGATGTGTTCTTTTTGTCTTTTCCTGTGTGAGCAAGCACCAAGCCGAATTCCTTGTATGTAGCTACTTGGGTAGGGCTGGGTAGCTTATCGTTTGAAGTTTTTCAATACCAGTGCCAATACCAATACCTGGGATTCAACCCCAGTGCCAAAACAATACTTTTTTCGATACCTTACTTCGATACCTTACCTTACTGTTGAGTTATGTGCTGTATGAGCCAATCAGAGGCTTTGTTACATTTTGGATCAGTTGAACTGAAGAAACAGCCAATCACCAGCCTTATATCTTGGAATAAACATGCTTATTGGTGGCTCAGTGATGCTGATGAGATTAATTCCTTAGGTATTGAAATTTGATATTGAATGACACAGCACCTTTCAATACTTGATAGCATTGAAGCAATTTAATCAATGCTTTTAAAAGTATCAAATTTCAATACCCAGCCCTATGCTTGGTGAATAAAAGTGATTCTGATTCTGAATTGTGTTTCACAGCAGAGGGGGCAGTACTCCCAAGCCTTTAACTGCAAGTTAAGCTAAGCAGTTGTGACAGATGAAAAATTACAGTGGAAAACGCAGGATGTGAGGATGCCAAGAGGGATGTAACAACATTATTCCAGGGTCTAATCTCTGCCAATGCCTGCTTTCATAATGGATGGAGATATTCATTCACCCATTCTCACTGGCAGGGTGGGACATGTGCAGGCACTAGGGGTGAAAATGCAATTCAAAGTTCATAGAAATTGCCCCTGAAATTGGGATCATAGGTGTAAAAAATGTGACAACAGAATGCCATCATTATTAATTAAAGATGCACCAAGATGTTTGATAATTTGAAATGAGGACTGTGTCGACTCAACCAGATACAATTATGTGGAATAAGCACAACATTTAATGGTTGAGTCTAAGGTCCTTATTGCCAGGACCTTATTGCTATATCCTAATGGAATGAGTAAATGATGTGCTCATTCCACGAGGAATACTATTCAATTTAAGAAATGATATGTTGTTCCCATGCTCTAGGACTGTCCAGTAAATAATAAGCAGCTCTTTCCCAAAGCCAGAAACCAGGGACCTAAGACTCAAACTACATAGTCTGGAGCTGCTCCATAGACAGTGAATGGGAGACTGATTCTGTGGACCCCTTTGGTCTGTCTGAGGTTTTATAGCCAAATAGCCAAATTACGGTAGCTTTATTCTATAGTAATGCTATCAGGTCCAAACCAGAAAACCCCCCTGGGTACTCTCCCTGTCACATTTAGTATCTTTCCCAATTCATTCTCTTTGGAGCAGCTCCAGGCTTCATATCTCATGACATCAAAAATGTAAGTCTTTGCTCTCTGGGTTTCTGGCTTTAAAAGAGATAAGCTTATGTTTGAAAATATTGATTGGACTGTCCTCGATCATAGGAATAACATAGGCTATATTTTGAATTCTTGAATTGGGTGGTGGTCCCCTTTAAGCTGCTGCATCTTTCAAAACATTGCATTTCTAATTGCATATTGATTATACTTCCCGTAGGGCTGGGCGATATGCCCAAAATATCATATCATGATATTTTTCTTAGTTTTGACGGTATAACTAGGGTTGGGTATCGAGAACAGAGTATGGAGTACCGAGTGGTACTGGTTCCAACATGGTTGATACTACCCGGACCGAATCATTGTGCGGCACCGAAATGAGTACCGAAATTGTGAGGATCCATGCACTTATACTGTAAGCAGTGTGTTGCAGCCATATGTTTGATCTGAGATGCTGGTCAGAGGGAACATAGCAAGAGTTACGGATTTAACAACAGCTCTGATAGAAGAAGAGATGACATTCACCAAGTTTAGAACATCCCTACTAAAATGTCCATGAATTTCCACATTTTGCCATTCACAGCCAACGTTGATAGTCTGCAGCACCATGGGAAAAAAGACCCCAATAGGAAAACCCTCTACCATGCTCACAGGACATACAGTATTTACAAAGTGTGCAGGTTATGAGCTGATTTTGACATATAGTGACCAGAAACGCTGTCAAGAACCATAAGTGCAACTGCTTTTAAGCTATATCGTGCACTTTAAATCTAAATTTAGAACCTTAAGAAGAGATCCTTATCAGAAAACGACAGTATTTCAGAGTCAGGATGGAAGAAGTTACAACATTAGGAAGAAGTGCAGACACTCCAGCCTATCACCACTAATGACTAGTAGTAGTAGTAGTCGTAGTAGTAGTAGTAGTAGTAGTAGTAGCAGCAGTAGCACTAGTAGTAGCAGTAGTAGTAGTAGCAGCAGCAGTAGTACTAGTAGTAGTAGTAGTAGTAGTAGTAATAGTAGTAGTAGTAGTAGTAGTAGTAGTGTGTGTGTGTGTGTGTGCGTGCGTGCGTGCGTGCGTGCGTGTGTGTTTGTGTGCGCGCGCCTATACCCACGTGTGTGCAGACGCGTCTGTGTGTAATGTGAGCTGTAGCAAATGATGGACTGAATGATTGGGCAGTGAGGGACAGAGCCCCATTCATTAA
>OMKL01064284.1:0-12452 GCA_900302295.1 Parasudis fraserbrunneri | reverse complement strand
TATCATGGGTGATATATATATGGGTGAAATATCAGAAATATCAAAAGTGCTGATATGAGACCTAAGACATTGCCATGCACTTGTTGCTTTTGTAAAATTATTGTCACATTTTCTGCCCTGTGGTCATCCACGTGTGTTACATTTCTGCCCCGTGGTCATCCACGTGTGTTACATTTCTGCCCCGTGGTCATCCACGTGTGTTACATTTCTGCCCCGTGGTCATCCACGTGTGTTACATTTCTGCCCCGTGGTCATCCACGTGTGTTACATTTCTGCCCCGTGGTCATCCCATGTGTTTTAAATTCCATCCCTCTGTCCTCCATGTCAAAAAGTTTGGGCATCCTGATTTAGACTGAAGTAAAGTAAAGTAGAGATAACACTCGAAACATCACATATGGTACTGGTAATACCAATAAATGTTCCTGTGAGCATAATCTCGAGTGTGGACTGTATTTTTCTATTTTTCTAGTGTTTTTGTTCTGTCCAGAACCTAGTATTTATAGTTCGGATGTGTGTGCTTTTGTGCATTTTTTTCACCTCCTCCTACACAGGCCAGCCACCTAAAGGCCTGTGTACGTACATGAGCAAAGCTACCGAATACAAACGATAGTAAGAGTTTTCACCTGTAGCCTTGGCGAGAAATCCTGTACAAAAAAGTATCATGGAATTTCTATAAATGTATCATGGTATTTCAAAAAAGTATTGTGGTATTTCTATAAATGTATCATGGTATTTCTATAAATGTATCATGGTATTTCCAAAAAAGTATTGTGGTATTTCTATAAATGTATCATGGTATTTCAAAAAAAGTATTGTGGTATTTCTATAAATGTATCATGGTATTTCAAAAAAGTATTGTGGTATTTCTATAAATGTATCATGGTATTTCAAAAAAAGTATTGTGGTATTTCTATAAATGTATCATGGTATTTCAAAAAAAGTATTGTGGTATTTCTATAAATGTATCATGGTATTTCAAAAAAAGTATTGAGGTATTTCTATAAATGTATCATGGTATTTCAAAAAAGTATCATGGTATTTCTATAAATGTATCATGGTATTTCAAAAAAAGTATTGTGGTATTTCTATAAATGTATCATGATATTTCCATAATTTTCTTTTCCACTACGATGATGGTCAAATAAAATACCATGATATTACCATTGTTATCATGGTTTAAACTGGATTATACTGTGGTGTTATTTAAAGGTAGAATCTGTAATGTCATCAAACAGCAACTTCTAGGTAAAAGAGGTCCGTGCTTTGTTTACATTTTTGTCTGTTTTTGTCTGATGTGTGCGTTGGATTTCCGGCTCTGCCAAGAGAGGCCTGGAGAAATTCACAGAACAATAAGTTACTAAACTCCGACCCACACGTCAGTCCAAAACAGAGAAAAGTAAACAAAGCGCAATACCAAGCGGGGCTCTTTTGCCTAGGGGTCGCTGTTTGACGGCATTACAGATTCCACCTTTAAGTAAGTGGTACTATCGTGATATATGACTTTTACCAAGGCAGTACCATGGTAAATCATTCATACAATGGCCGGTACCATGGTAAAACTGATATTACCCTCATGTTACCATGGCACTGTTTCGTAAGGGATGGTCCGCTCCATCTGGGGTAGAAAGACCTCCTCTGGGCCTGTAATCAAAAGCATAACCTTGCCTTTAAAATGAACAGTGAATGAATTAATCCATTACATTTTAATCATTCATGAATGTCCACATATACAATTACAAAAAGGCAAGGGAAATAAACACTCTAAATGCAGTCAGATAGCCTGACACACACACACACACACACACACATATAACATTACACACACACACACACACACACACACTTTAAATAATTTATCTGAATCCGCTGATCACATCACATATACCGGTAAATATTAAAATATTACAGAGGTGTTCGATATGCTCCTTTTCAACAAGTTAATATAGGTCTCTGGGGTCCCCAAAACATGTATTTTACGTTTTTTTTGCCTCAAAACCCCTCTGTTCAGTCCTGTTCTCGACGGGCTGTTTCTGGGCCTGTAGCTTTAAATGCAAATGAGCTCTGCTTCCCACGCCCAAGCGCACAAGTGCAGAGGCGTCTGGCTCAAGAAATTCAGACCAAACTGTCAAACAAGGCGTTGCAGATCAAATATGAATGAATATCCAGCAATTGCATATCCTATTTCTCGCCTAAAATGTTGTCAGAAACATATTTTAGTGAACCATTTAGGTGTAAAAAGAGAACGTTTATGAGCAAGCCGCCATCTTGAAAAATGGAGACACAGAAGTCAAGGACCAACCATATGCAATGTGTTACATGGTGACGTATACATGTAATGGAAGAAAACGGAAGAAAAGCCTGGACTACAAATGAGGTGTTTGAGGCAGTTCAGGGTCAGTGTTTTTTGTCGGAGAGAATAACTCCCTTTGGCGTGGACTTTGGGCTTTGTAACTCAGATGTTTTAGATGCACCTCCAGCTATATAACACATTAAAGGAAAGAGAAAAACCCAAAAAGATTAATATGACCCCTTTAACCACTAAATTCCTTAGAGAAATCATTGCTACAGTGGATCCAAGCATCCTAGGTATAACAGCTCCCTAGCTGCTTGCATTTTTCCATCTAGTTTTAAACACTCATTGATTCTCAACAACTACAGACTAACTGCCATCTTTATCCAAAGTTCTAGAGAAAATAGTTCTTAACCAACTAATCACTGATAGCTATTCTATGATTGCTATTTTATTTTATAATAGCGATTTTATGAGCCATAACAGCATTTTTGAGAAACTTTGCCAGTACAGCAACAGCCCTTCTTAAAGGAACACTCCAACATTTTTGGATATACAGTCATTTGCCATCTTCCCTAGTGGAGTGGTTCCCAAACTTTTTTTGACAAAGGCACCCCTGAAAATAGTTTTCCCCCCATGGCACTCCAGCTCTTCAAAAAAAAAATAACATGACAAAAATGCATGTTATGTTTGCAATAGTTCAGAGCTTAATACACCATAACTTTGCTTATAGTGTATTTAAAACTGATAAATGAGTCACAACATTTTCAGAATTCAACTCCATTGAAATACTTGATAAAACCCCTGGTCCTTATGAGCACATAAGAAGAATGAGCCTATAAAAACACAATTTCAATGAAAATAATTAATAGATAAAATATTAGCCTACTAACCCTCTGGATTTTGAATGGATATATTATAGTAGCCTACCATTTCAAAATTGTATGATCATTTAGCAGAGTTAAAAACACACTGGCATAGGCTATGACAATAGGCTTATTTAAAAATAATAACTTGTGCCTGCTTCTGAGAGCAGAGAGATTGTGAAACAGGGCTTGTGCGACACGCTTCCCATCCTCTCCTCCTGGAGTTGTTAGAAGTCGTATTTCTTTACTTTTGATGGAGCTAGGCTAGCTGCTCCCTACCGATTCCAGTCCTTGTGCTAAGCTAGGCTAGCATCCACCTGGACTTCTTTGGGGCTACTGGACACACAGAGATGAAACTGATATCAATCTTCTTGTCTGACTCTGGGGAAGATGGCAAATAAGTGTATTTCCGAAAATGTTGGAGTGTTCCTTTAACAAAATATCCTACACTCATTCCTACATCTAAAACCTAACACACAGCACCTATACAGTTGTGTATATGGTCACTATTCTGTAAATATCTGTCTATAGTCTGGCAAGGCACCAAAACCCCTATCCCCTACTAACCAGGACTTGGGCTCTCCAAAGTGTAGATAGTTGATGCTGTAGAGGTCCATGTCCTCCGTGTGCCAGGAGAAAGAGGTCTTCCACATCCCGAAGTAGAGGTAGGGCGTGTTGACCCCCTGGATGGACACCCCGCAGTCCTCCTCGATAACATCCAGAATGGAATTCAGATGGCCGATGTTCCACTCGTCGACATCCTGGGATGAACAGCAACAGACAGAGATGTTGTATCTAAGATTTAATTTTAAAACAGAAGTTCACACTGGGGCTAGACAGATATTAGGAGTAAGCCATTAGTATCTGCAAAAGAGCAGTCGATAAAGCACCAGTAGAATTCCTTAAAACAATAGCAGAACAAATGCATATCCCTGTTATGTGTTGGTGTTTCAGTGTTTTTGTGACACTGTTCTTATTTTAAACATGACATTGCGGTTTAAGCAGTTAATCAGAGAGAAAGGGAGAGAGATGGAGAGAAAGAAAAAGAGAGCGAGAGAGAAAAGACACTCACCTCATCATAGAGACTCCCACTGACATCAGCTCCGTATATGGGTGAGACAAAGGTGAGGTTCCTCCAGTACTTCCTCTCCAGATCTTCATAGTTTAGGTAGCGAGGTGTACAGTACCTATGAAGGGGACAGGGATGATTGACCAGACATTAGTAAATATCTGGAATTGTGGGATTATAATCCTGGGATACTTTTAACATACTATTTCAGCTACGTTCCAAAATCTTTATTAAAAGATTTTATTTACTTTATTATTTTGGGTAACATGTTATAAACAATGGCATCACTCTAAAAATTAGGATGTATTTTCTTTTAACCCCCCCCCCAATCAATCAATCAATCAATCAATAAACCAATCAATCAATCAACTTTATTTCACCAGGATAGTCCACTCAGTAATGGTACCGTTTTCAAGGGAGTCCTGGCAATCAATCAATCAATCAACCAACCAGTCAATCAATCAATCTTAAGTCTACCAAACAGTCCAAAACAAATGCATGATACTGACATGTCACTGTTAGCTAGTCGTCTGAACTCCTGCACAGTGAGGGCTTTCTTCTGGATGTTATACTGGGTGAAGAGCCCCGACTGCCCGGCTACCATCTGCTGGATAGGAGCGTGGATCAGCAGGTCATCTATGTCATCATAGGTTCGACGAGGCTTCCAACCCTTTGGAGGAATCACCTGAGGGTGGGGTGGGGGCAGGGAAAGGGATAAAGGAATAGAAAAAGGCCAATACTGAACATACATACATGATACATTTATACATGCATGGACACGAATCCTTAGTCTGACAGCTTACAAATTTGTCTATGACACAAATACATGTTGGGAATAGTCGGAATTCAAAATGATTCAGCAATGCTACTCAGGGAGATACAGAATAAAGTCAGAGTAAATTTCAAATCACCTCTTCCCTTTTCAGTAGCTCCCCACTGGGGCTCTTTTTTTTCTTAGAGAAATATAGAACTAGGCCTTTTATGAGGTCCTCAGTGATTACCCTGGTGTGCTCTCTTTGGAAGACAGTTGGAATAAATCAGTGCTCAAACATTCTCTTGTGCTACTCCCTTAGTGTTCTGGTCCACACAAATAACAGGACTCTTCTTCTGTGGTTAGGGACAACTTCCTTCCAACATGTTGTAATGGTGTTGTATTTCCGGCCACTACATGCAAGGGAAGGACAGCTTGTATTTTCGCAAGTAGCAGCTATTGTTACCACATATGGCAATATTTGATACTATAAATGAAAATGTGGTGAAGTCTAACATTACTGTCCACAAGGCATCAGTCTCAATGTACAATGCATTTGTGTGTAGAATGTTGGGAGTGATGATTAATAAAAAGTATCATTGAACCCCCTCCCACGAGATGCACACACACACACACACACACACACACACCTACCTTAGCTAGGCCTGCGCGGTGTGCCCCCTGAGACTCCATGTAAGCCAGGTACTGGTTGAAGTCCTTGAACTCCTCCATGGTGGGTCTGAAGGTCATGATCTTGCAGGTGGGGTTTACAGGGGTGTACACCTCTGCTCCCGCCATCCTGCTGCCTCACCAGATAAAGCCTGTGGAAGGGGACAATGCAGAAAGAAATTACTAAGATTAGGCTTTGTCTGTTTTAGACCAAAATATGAGTCAACTTTATGGAGACAATTTTACACAGTGTATAGCTTAACTAGTGGTGGCCTACTACTCTACTCAGTAATATTTTTTGCGCATCCACATACATTAGATTGGTCAATTTGTCATTACAATTAATCCTGAGCACAATTTTATGGTGGTACAAGAATGTTAGAATAGAAATTGGTAATATATCTTGCAAGCAATTATTTGTTGTCGCCTGTCATGAAGTCTATATGACAAGACTGGGTAGAAGGTGGTCAGGGCTTATAAACCCAATAATATATCAATAGGACGCGGACTGCTCGTTTGCTGTGTGCTATTAAAAGGTTCACCGCTAGATGGAGATCAGGATCCACCAAATGTCGAGCTGATCCTTTGATCCCGTTGAAACAGACATCTCGTACTAGATAATGTCGATCCCCATCCCATCCCCAACTCCAAATTTACTTCGCATTGGGACAAAGCCGGGTTGCATTGCCATATTGGTATTATTCAGATTCAGATTCAGATTTTATTTTCTCCAGTTATTTGACGATGAACCAAACGCGATGCGATCGGATTATGTAACAGGTCGTGGCAAGGATAAATAGAGTAAAAAAAAACAACTTTATTGTCTTTGGAAATACTGGAGCAAACAACCTCACTCTGTGTCAACAAGAATAAAACGTGAAAATCATACATAAAATCAACCTTTTTATCCTAACAAGGCCCATTATTCATCATTATTAAACTTAATCAAAACTAGGAATAATCATCAAGGTCCATAAATTCAATAGTTAATTATAACCAACCTCTGAAAACTGCATAAGAAAAGTGTCTAGCATTAAATCTTGGCTGATCTTTGTTGTCTGCCTTGCCAGCTAGCGAGCTAGCCTACGTTTTGTTGTGATGCCAAGCAATGGCGCTAATAGCGAATGTAGCTCAGCTGGCTTTATGCTGGTGATTGACCAGTAAGCAAGGACACTCCCTTAATTTAACTTGATAGGATTTGACTTGATAAGAGTTAGTGATAACAACAGTTGTTAGTAGAGGTAAATGAAAATAGCTGATTTAGCTAGCACGCTAGCTAACCTCACAATGCAAGTCTGAGTGGGGGTTTAAATGCCCCTTGCAAGGTGGCTGCAGATGCTAGGCCCATAGCTAGCTTGCTAACTGGTTTAATGCGAAGCGCAAATGATTAATCTGATAGTATTAGCATAATGCATGGACTATTTTGGCAATATCGTGTTAGTTTAACAACAAATCGACAAACAATGACAACGCATTGGCCCCATGGCATCAACGCGTGCCAACTTGTTTAGGTGGCAATGCTAACTGCTTGCTAGCTTAACGTTAGCTAATTTGGAGAGCTAAAGCAAGCGAGTCTCGGAAATTATACCCTCTGTTTAACTTGACACATAACATCATGCATAATCATAAACGACACCTTTCGAGTCGTATCTGCGAGAATGTTTTGCATTTTACCTTGGTTTAGAAAAATGCTGTGTCGTATTGTTGTTTATCCCTTGCGTTTTTCGCCCAGCTGTTTCACATGACAGCTGCTGATAGTGACAGTAACCGCGTTCCAGGTCACCTGCATAGCAGCCAGGCTGATCGAAGTACAATGCAGCTGTACACGGCCTGGCTGTAAAATGCAGGTGACCAGGAACGCAGCCGCTGTCTACGTCACGGACCAAGCAGTATATTGATTGGCTTTGGTGCTGTCAACTACTTATCCAGGCACTGTGAGATCTGGCAAAAGGCTGCAATGAAGACGACTTGGAACAACCAACCTGCCAAGGCCAGACTTTATGCTGCCCTCTAACGTTACATTGTAGCTAACGTTACACTAGCATCTGAGTATTTGCATATTTGGGAAATATTAAAATATTGACTAGCGCATATGTGTTAAAACATATTATTGATGGCTAATTAAAAAAATAATGATTGATTCAATGATTAATTCCCTGCAGCTTTAATCATGTACGCAGAAATGTGCTTGAATTTAGAATGTCAGAAGACTGTGTTTTGCTCATTTATAAACATTGCATTTACATTGGTGATATAGCTAGGTGTGTATATGATTATAAAAGCTGCTAGATTACGCTCACATTATGAAAGTGGCATACTTATGACATGCAGTAGAGAGGAGTGGCACCGGTTGTGCGCATCTATCTGCAAGTACCAGTCGGCAAACTGGGAGGGTCGTCTATGACTTTCTGCAAACATGGCTGCCCAAGATGAACTCAGTAAGTTTCTCTATGCGTTATTAGTGATTCATATAATCTTAGGTATTGTTCTTGTGCATGACTGTCAAATCTCAGTTCAATGAATCAGTCTGGCTCTTTGTTACAATCAAAACATTTGTGAAGTAACGAAAGACGTTGTTTCATATGTTGGCGCATGAACGTTAGCATGTCGCTAACGCTACCAACTAGCATGCTAACGTCAAAAGGCCGTTTGCCCAGTCATGGTCAAAATGAAAGTGTCACGGTTGAATAAATATTCATTGTGGTGTAATGACCAAGAGGTGTATATTGAACGACAGTTTTGGCCATTCAGGGTTCATCTGATGGGATGTCATTTGGCGACGAAAAGCTAATGATTTGGCAGGGAAAGATAAAATTGCGTGAGTAGCCAGACTATGCCAGTGAGTTAGCTAGCCTGTTAGCTAGCCATGCCAACAATAAGAGTGCTGTTAGTTGGAATATTGGGTGATGGATGCAGCAGGTTATAGCATCTTCCTGTCAGCCAAGCTTGGGCAGCCAGGATGAGGGATTGTTAGTCCACAACTCACTCACCAGCTGACAATCCAAGTCTGAAAGTTTACATAGCAGATATATCCACTTGCCTCTTCTTTGCTTCTGAATATTTCACTCACTGGTTCAGCACGCTATGCAGTGGCACACAGTCAACGTATTATAATCATCCATCGTCTTTTTGACGGTGCTGCTGTCGTTGCCTTGGGGCAGTAGTTGGGGGCAGATGAAGGTATAGCTACATATCAGACAAATCTCTCTTAAACCATACCACCTTTCATCCCAATTTCCACTGTCTTATATTGAATAGTGGTGTCGGAGTGTACCAACCTCCTGGTTACAGGACACATCCATCCATCCTTATAGCTGCTACTATGCTACTGCCTTTGTCATAGCATTCACTCCCTTAGCATTGCAGAAGGTTCCTAGAGTAAACACGGCAGAAAAAAACCCATAATTAATATGACTGTGTTGTGAGTTAATTTTCTTTGTGTTTTACAGATCAACTGGAACGTGTGTTCCTTCGCTTGGGCCATGCAGAAACAGATGAACAGCTGCAAGACATCATATCCAAGTTTCTGCCCCCTGTACTCCTCAAACTATCCAGTGTTCAGGAGGGGGTGAGGAAGAAGGTAAGGGCAAAAAACAACAACATTTGAATCACTGATTCTGTTCGCTTACCCTTTGTAATGTATTAGAGGATGGTTGGAGGTTGTGCTCACTCATTGAGGTTCTAGAGGGAGGGAGGATGCAATTGAGTGATAAACCTCAGTCAGCCGTGTCACCCATTTATTTCTTGATGTCAGCTGTCGCTAATGGATATGTTTTACAAATGAAGTGATACATTTACCTCTATGATGAGCAAGGTTTTATTTAGCTTAAAACTACTGCTGTTTTCCTCGTGGATTTTTTACAAAGCACACATCTATATAACACAGTGTTGCACATATTCAGACTTGATAACCCTGTGTGCCCCCCCACATTCTAGGTGATGGAGTTACTGGTTCACCTGAACAAGAGGATAAAGAGCCGGCCAAAGATCCAGTTACCAGTGGAGACTCTGTTGGTTCAGTACCAAGACCCAGCAGCAGCCTCCTTTGTTACGGTAACAATCTCTTCTAACACTCCAAATCTAATAGAATCACAAGTAGATTTGACAAAGAAATCGCAGTGCGCACATTTGGCTTGTTACTGCTGATCTTGAATATGTAGCCGACTCCACCCCACTGCATCTTCATATGACATGGTAACAGTCTGAGTAAAGCTCATTGAGAATTAATAGACAGAATTGCACCACCGTTTTCAAGATCTAGCATATCCCTACACTTAAAAACAGGTTCACTAGATTTATATTTCTTAACTGATTCTATTTATGTGTGGTTCTGCTCACCATGTTTTTGCACTGACAGATAATGCTGTGAGACTTTACCTCACGGGACACAAGTCCTTCACCTGCATTGATAAAGTATCTTATTGTGGTCTGAGATCTGTTCGCTTTTTATTTAACAGTACGTTTATATGGTCATGTGACCTAGATCCTTACCCCTATTCTTACAGTATATTCTTAAAGTATATGAGTGGGGGCTCTGTAACCCGAGATAAGAAGTCTGATCAGTTGATGGTGTTTTTGTGTAGAATTTCACTATCATCTATATCAAGATGGGCTACCCTCGTCTGGAGGTGGGTAAACAGTGTGAACTGGCCCCCACCCTACTCACTGCCATGGAGGGCAAGCCACAGCCACAGCAAGACAGGTGAGGAAACATGCACACACATGCGTGCTCTGATGAAGGCCACTAGGCTGAAACATTAGCATGCTTGTTTATATGGCCAAAATAAATGGGTGAAACTGAGATTAGTCAACTTTGTCCTGAAGATCTGTGTGTGCTACCTCTTATACCTTTGAGTATTCGACATTGGGACTATATGACTTTGGTTTAGCACTACAAACCAACACTTGGAGGGCACATCCTTTTGTATACACACACACAGTTTGACACATGAGGACAATCATGTCCGTTACCATACCTGACCGATAGAATACATTTCAGTTTCTTTTCCAAAATCTTATTCATAATTCATTCAGTTCTATGGAGTACATGATGATACTGCTTTATTATTAGTCATTTATTAATGTGCCATTAGGGAAGATTTTCTTCTGCATTATAATTTTATTGATCTTGTACAACCTCTTTCTTCCCACCCTAGCTTGATGCACCTGCTAATCCCCACTCTCTACCATATGAAGTACCCCGCCGACCCCTCCAAGAACGCCTCCCCCTTCATCCTGATAGAGAAGCCAAAGACTGTGCAGCTGCTGCTGGAGTTCATGTTGGACGTCCTGCTTATGCCCTACGGGTGTGTGGTAGACGACCAGGCTCAGGCGTTTTAAAGGGATACTTTTTGAAATGTAGTTGTTGTTTTTCTTCACCATACTCTTGTCATTCTGGGGGGGTTGGATTCGACATTCATTCGCCATTTTCCGTGAAATGGTGTGCTAGCATTGTTAGTATAGCATTCCTCATTGAAACAATTGGGAAGAGCTAGTTGCAAGGATGTGTCCTGAGAAGAAAATAGTTGGAAACTCACATTGTCAGAGTATCCGTTTAAGACCATAGGGGAGGTCAGGCTGTAAGTACACCACAATGTCCTGGTTTGAAAAGATGAAATTAAAGCTTCCCTCTGAGTGAAGTCAAATATGGAAGCAACTCAAGGCTACTTAGCACTTTCATCCTGGTCAGAGAAGGTATATAGTATGTATAGGAGAGACCAGTAGAGTAGATCAGTTTTATTGTGATGCATCCTGACCACATTAGGGTTTCAATGTATAGATCATTCCAACCATCAGACCTGTGGTTATTTCAAGATGAGGCTTGTGAGTATTTTAGCCAGTCTCTTGGCTTGTCTTTATTGTGAGTACTTGAGTCAGTCTCTTGACTTGTCTGTATTGTGAGTATTTGAGCCAGTCTCTTGACTTGTCTTTTTTTTTTAGTATTTGAGCTAGTCTCTTGACTTGTCTTTATTGTTAGTATTTGAGCCAGTCTCTTGGCTTGTCTTTATTTTGAGTATTTGAGCCAGGCTCTTGACTTGTCTTTATTTTGAGTATTTGAGCCAGTCTCTTGGCTTGTCTTTATTTTGAGTATTTGAGCCAGTCTCTTGACTTGTCTTTATTGTGAGTATTTGAGCCAGTCTCTTGACTTGCCTTTATTGTGAGTATTTGAGCCAGTCTCTTGACTTGTCTTTATTGTGAGTATTTGAGCCAGTCTCTTGACTTGTCTTTATTGTGAGTATTTGAGCCAGTCTCTTGACTTGTCTTTATTGTGAGTATTTGAGCCAGTCTCTTGACTTGTCTTTATTGTGAGTATTTGAGCCAGTCTCTTGACTTGTCTTTATTGTGAGTATTTGAGCCAGTCTCTTGACTTGTCTTTATTGTGAGTATTTGAGCCAGTCTCTTGACTTGTCTTTATTGTGAGTATTTGAGCCAGTCTCTTGACTTGTCTTTATTGTGAGTATTTGAGCCAGTCTCTTGACTTGTCTTTATTGTGAGTATTTGAGCCAGTCTCTTGACTTGTCTTTATTGTGAGTATTTGAGCCAGTCTCTTGACTTGTCTTTATTGTGAGTATTTGAGCCAGTCTCTTGACTTGTCTTTATTGTGAGTGTTTGAGCCAGTATCTTGACTTGTCTTTATTGTGTGTATTTGAGCCAGTATCTTGACTTGTCTTTATTGTGAGTATTTGAGCCAGTATCTTAACTTGTCTTTATTGTGAGTATTTGAGCCAGTATCTTGACTTGTCTTTATTGTGTGTGTTTGAGCCAGTATCTTGACTTGTCTTTATTGTGTGTGTTTGAGCCAGTCTT
>OMKL01064280.1:9334-23111 GCA_900302295.1 Parasudis fraserbrunneri | reverse complement strand
ACATTTCAAGGAAAATACAAAGATGATCAGACAGAGTAACATCAATAGCCATAACAAATGATGAGTTTAAACCCCTTGTGATAAATAGATCTAAGGTCTGGTTCTGGTTGTGGGTGGGCCCAGAGACATGTTGAGACAGTCCAAAGGTGTCAAGTAGGTTATTAAGTTCTTTGGCATTGTTATCATTGGGGTTGTCAATATGAATGTTAAAATCTCCTGATTATAGATAGACAGTCATATTCCATGGAGATTATGGACAGAAGTTCAGCAAATTCATCAAAGAAACTCTTAGAATACTTTGTCGGTCTGTATATAATCAGGAGTAAAACACGAGGGGGATATTTCAGTACAGCAGCAAGATATTCAAACAAATATTCAAGCGAGCCGAGGCGATACCAAAAGGTCAGGTGAAAACATTGCAGACCTCTGATTGGCTCGTACTCTGACATTCGCTGCTCTGAGACTCCGGTCATCACCCCAGTTTACAACATGGAGATGCCAGAGTGAACCTCATATTATAGTCGATATACCTATGCATTAAAAACAATTATTTTTCAGCGAATCTCTTACTTGCATCAATATTGTGCTGTCAAAACAGTCTTATGTTTGCAGGTTAAGTATTTAATGTTTGCTATCGCCCAGCTGGCCATCCAGGAAAGGCTCATGTGAAACTTATTAAACTTATTACAACTTAATATTATAAGTTGATACATCTAGTGATCTATGATCAATCTTTTTTTTCAGTGAATCTCTTATATCAAGATTGTGTAATTGAATTGAATTGAATTGATCACTGCATTTCTATAGCGCTTTTCTAGAAACTCAAAGCGCTGCCTCCTTCACCACCACTGTGAAACACCCAACCAGGCTACGCAGACTCAATGGCTGCCATGTTACTGGTACCAGGCACACATCACACTACACAATGACTCAAAGGCTCAGGAGACAAGGATTGATATCAGCCAATTAAGGGGGGAGGGATGATTAGGTGGCCTTGATGTCAGAGACCTGATTGGGAATTTGGCCAGGAACGTCGGGGAACCCCCTACTCTTTGCGATAGGCGCCCTGGGTTCTTTAACGACCGAATTCTTGAATGGGACTCGGCCTCAAAACATCATGGGTACATGGTTTGCACCTTCCTCCGCTGAGCCACAGGATGTCCTAGACACCCTTAAGTATGGGTTGTTGAATTTGTGCAGCCATAAGGCGACCATGCTCTGTGACAATTAGCCTACCCTTCATTATACCCCATCCAACGTTCTACAGTTATAACATTTTGGATATGTTCCTAAAAAATACATTGATTCTACCTAGAAAATTGTCAAATGATCACATGTGCATCCTGAAATTTAAAGCAGTGTGAGGCATTTTCAGTTAATTCCCCAAATAGTGCTCTTCTAAGTTAAGAAAACATAAAAGTAACCACAAAGCCCATCTGTCAAGGCTTCCCTGTTATTTAGGTTCTTGCATTGATTGCCTGATTACCATGGCTGTGTCAAATGGTGTAAGATCTGAGTACAATTGACTCTTTTAACTCTTTACAATCCTTTCACTTGAATACAAAAAGGGAGACAGCTGCACACAGTCTGGGAAGAGGCTTTGTCCTTTGACCATTTCTTGACAAGAGCTGTTGCTATATACATTTTGCTTTATCTGTCATTGCTGGTTGGTTTCTTTTCAGATATTTTAACATTTAGTTGTAGGCTAGGTTCTTCTGCTATAATAATAATAAGAAGAAGAATAAATGAGATTTATATAGCGCTTTTCTAGAACTCAACGTCACTTTACACTAAGGGGTACGGGTAGTGTGATAAACAACAGACAAGCGTAACACAAGGATGGGGGGGGGCTAAGAGAAGGCAATGGAGAAGAGATGGGTCTTGAGGCAGGATTGAAAAATTGCAAGAGACTCTTGAGTCTCTAATGTCTTGGGAGAGTTCCAGAGCCTGGGAGTTGCCCTGGAAAAGGCTCTGTCCCCAAAACTGTGTAGGTTAGACTTGGGGGTGGAGAGAAGGCAGGCTGATGTAGATCTGAGGGACTGAGAGGGTTGGTATGGGGAGAGGAGGACTGTGAGATATTGGGGGCCAGTTGGTGAAGGGATTTGTAGGTGAGGACCAGGATATTGTAGTCGATACAGTGGGAGACAGGAAGCCAGTAGAGGTCTTTACCTGTGTAAAGGTTTTTACAATACATGGAACACTAATGGTATATTGGTATCTCCCTCTAGATGCTGGGGATGCTGTGCGCTTGTGTGGTGCTTTGCCGGAGGAGCCAAGATCCTTCCTATGAGCTACTCATAACAGGGGGAACCTATGCATAAAGGTGTCTCCCCGTCACTATCACACACACACACACACACACACACACACACACACATTTATGAAAGGTGACGCACATGAGTCATAGGTGGTAATGTAAAAAGATAGTTTCCCACAGTAACCGATTTTACTTTTTATCTTGTTTTCACCCCAGAAAAAGCTGTTGGCCAAATTGTTGGATGGTCAATGAAAATGAGAGGATTTGTGTGTTCTGTTGCTCTGACTACCTAAGTTTTACCCTATGTTGTTTGAGGGAGACAAGAATGAGGTCACTGTACGACAGACCTTCTGTACTGTATAGAATATGTGGACTGGGTATGTTCCTCATATGTCAGTTTGCACTATATGTCTGTCTTTGGAATATTTTATAAATATTTAAAATCTAATGTGTAGTACCTGAGCAAATTATTTTTTTTCTTCCTTTGTACAGTTTTCCCTGTACCACTACTGTTACTCTGTTTTGTGGTGGAAAGTCACCCTTCACCAACAGTATATTGTTTTTGTCAAGAAGTAGAAGAAAAACGGAAAGCAAACATCAGCGGCACCACAGGATTTTACAATAACTTAAAATTGTTTGCTTATCTGATCTGTTGGCAAGGATTTGGGCACGTCCTCCCACGCACTACGTGGAAGTCTTTATATGTATACTCTTGCTTCCCGGAATGTTTCTGTCCTGTTTTGTTTGTTTTTGTTTGGGCAGCCTACTGATGATAGTTGTACAGCTTGATTTGCTGATATGTAGCCATGTAAAGAATGTAATGTAAGAATGTAAATAGAAGGTGGGAAAATTTAGAAATGAAATAAAGCTGTGTATTATATCCAGTATCGGCTGAGTTTTATTTCTGTCTCTGCAAGTTCATGGTTATACTCAAACAAAGAATGGCGCTAACGCCTTTGGTCATCAATGTTGTGGTCTTCACCACACAAAGCACATATCCATTAGTTGAGGGCTTTTGTCATTTGCAGAAAAGGCCTTGTCCCAAAAGAGAAGGGTTAAAGTTCAGCTCTTTCCCATGAGGGTGGGGTTTGAGGGGTTCAAGCGACCAGAGTCAGATGGTTTGGCCTATCTTCATTTTAATCATCTGTGGTATAGGGACGATCCTTGTCCTTTGGTCCTCAAACTAAGTCCCTGGTTGTCATTGGTTGTGACTTGTCGAGGTACCACAACTGGTAACTCCTGAGTGTAATAACAACAGTGACTTTATGGGCTCTGAGTTGCTCATGCATCACCTGCTAGAGTAACTAGATACTTGGAACCAGAGAGATCAGACTGCGAAGCTACACGACAAAGAATGTTTGTATGAGTGTTCAGATTCTTCTGTGCACTATATTCAACTGTAGAATTAGTTCCATCTTCATTGTCATCGATAAAATCATTCATTGAGAATAAAAGTATGGACGTATATAAAATCATGTATGGCAGAATCCTATTAATGACCCCGCGCCTCATCTGTCAGCTATATCTAACTCACCAGAATCATTCATTTCCCCCCCACGGCGCACAGGACTGCAACCGTGGGCTACGTGCAGCAAATTGTGATAACTGACTTCACACAGTACATAGACTTTTTGTAGGACGCATGCGCAGGCCATGTAGGTGCTTCTAGCAACACCTTTCTCTGCATCCTCCCCCCTTTCGGCTTCAACATTCTTAACTTAACAGGTTCTTCTGGATTTTTAACTGACCGTTTCCTTTTAACTGTAACTGTTAACTGTTTGATTTTTTTTTTTTTTAACCATGTCAACAGACAAAGGCCCTCTGCCCCAAGCTACATTTCTTGTAACACAAAAGACAATATGTTAAAAAAAATCCATATATATGTATATATATATATATAATTTTTATTTTATTTTTTAAGAAATCTTCTCGCGTAGCCTGCCCCTTACAGCACCCCCTCGTACCCCCATTTGAGGAACACTGCATTAGGTTGTACTTATTTCATTTGTTAGTATTTTTAGCCCCACTAGCGAGAGCTAGTAAGGGGTTCTAGGAATGGCAATGTCAGTCACTTGTTAGTGTCAACTACTGTGGTAAGCCGGCAGGCTGCCTCCTCCTCTAACCACCACAGGATGGCGATAGAGTATCGCACAAGAACAATTTCATGATATACTGTATATATAGTACTGTGTTTAATGTATATATATAGTAGTAGTAGTAGTGTCTACTGTAGTAGGCTACTCTGTCTATTGTATGTTTACTGCACAAGTTGAGCTTCATCACTAGCTTTTGTAATTTGCTTTGTTAGCACAGCAGTGTTCTATAAATTGAATAAGGAGACTCAGAACATGAAAATAATGTTGACTGTGCCTTTGCTTCAAGTAAAAGCCTGAAACTACTAGAGGGGATGTATTTCAGATTGGATAGATGAAAATATATTATTTTCTGTGGAATGAAATAACAATTTTCAGCAGTCAGCAAATAAACAGAGTTCACTACCAGTATTTACAGAAACAAATCAAGCTTGATCTTTCCATGAATTATTTTACTCGGAGAAAAAACCCAGAATAAACCTTCCACCAACAGAGAAATCCAAACTAACTTGCTACATTTTAGAACCTCATGCACACAAGGTGATATCCAATACTTGTGTATATGAATAACATTGATAGTGACCAAGAAAACATGATTTCCCACCTGTCCTCGGTATGGTGATCTCTTTACATGCCAGTAATAATGGTGGTGGTGGTGGTGGGCAGAATAAATACACTTCATTTTCAACCATTCCAATAAATAACTCATCATTCTTTTAACACTATGTTATATGAATGGTGTATGCTGAAGAATTCTGAATGCTAAATATGATCAAAGTGTGAAATAGGACATGGCATGTATATAATGTTGGGTGAGGAAATGCCTCGTCCTTCAGTCCACAACAACTAAAAGTCAGATGAGCTCATTCCTTGGCAAGGTAGGAACCTGGGACCAGTCCAGATAAGCCATTCCTCTGCACTGTCCACCAGCCATCCACTCCTTCCTCTATGACCACCACTACGTCCCCAGCAGACATAGACAGCTCATCTTCACCCTGATGGACACATTCAACCGAGGGGAAAACAATCATTCACATGTGAAGGAAACATTTCAACATTATCCTCTTCGATGTGCTGAATGGAAAATCTGAGAGGCATCATGTTGTGGCTGGATGTTAAAGCCAAGAGCCTGACCTGAGACACATAGTCATACACAGCCTTGTACTCATTGCTCTGTGTGCTGACTGGCTCCGCCCGAAATCCAGGAATGGAGGCATACACACCGTCTGATGTTTCAGCTGAAGGATTTCACATGAGGGCAGTCATACATTGAGATTTAATTCACATACTGGGCCAAGTTTTAGTTCGAAGCTTTTAATCTAACTATGGAATTGAACCTAACTGATGACTGAACTGTGTATGTGATAGAGTAGTGTAATTTGGCATCATGGCAGAGCTGAGCAATTTATTGGATGGACTTGTGTGCCACCTGGTGGTAACAATACAATACAATATTTAGCTATAGATAGTACAAGTAACACAAGGTCTCTAGATAGAATTAAACAATTTTGCACCATCAAACTTTATCATTATAATAATGCCATATTGCTACCTTACCGTTAGTTGGTGCTGGTGGCTGACTGTCAGTGATGGTTGTCTTAGAGCCACTTGAACAGTTCCCTTGCAGAAGATGTGAAAACCTAGAAATTGTGTACAGTAGTTGTGAAGTAATTTTCAGTATTAAACAGTGGTCATGAATGGAAAAACAAAACGAAAATCACACTATCACCAAAAATAAATAAATAATTGTAATTCTGGAGAGGGAATAGATCTAACCTCTTCATGACTCCTCCCACAAACCCAGCACTGCCATTACTGTCTGCTGTGGCCTCCCTGTTGTAGTAATTCTGGAAATCAATGGGAGCTGTAGATGGAACATTGGAATTCAGTAAAAAACAAACAAAAGACCCCAGCCTCCTCAGGGTAAAGGCACTGATCAGACACAACTGGTCCCAACACAGGCTGAATGAAACTACCAAACTTTCTCTCGCATGTTTCATCTGCAGTTGAGAGATAATAATTTAAATGTCTGACCGGGAACACAATTGAAATCCAGATAGTGGAGACAACAGTATGTGTACGTATACCTGGTGGACTTGAGCCGGTGGTTCTCATCTCAACAAAGCAGTTGTTGTCTACTATGATGTCACACTTTTCCAGCGTGCTCCTCACATCCTCATAACACTGAAAAGAACAGTTTGTGTGGAGACACATTTAAGTGATAGCTCAAAAATCACTTACTTGACATCACATCTGTCCCATATTTAGAGACTGGATAATGGTTGACATATGAAGAACAATTGGACCCACCTCATCATCTTTGACACACTGCATTGAAAAATGGTTACAGTGCACCCACAGGACATTCCTTAGAATGTTAATACGGTCCTCTTCCTGCTGCTGAAACACCTACGGTACAAATCAAGCCACCAATAGGTCATTATTTCAACTTGGTTAGAGAAGTGGCTGAATTGCTCAGAAATCATAGGTGCACAGTGCACTAACACACTGCAGTGTTAGTTAGACAAAACAAAGCATGATAGTCAGCAAGTACACTGCAGAAACATGTGTACTACTTCTGTTATGCAGTTTAGAGTGTAGCAAGCTAGAGTACAGGACTTCATGTGCATTACTAGCCTGATAGGTGATGCTGTTGTCTGACTTTACCTCGCATGTGCTCCCATGTGTGGCCTCCCATTCTTGGCGAATCTTGTCAAGCTGTTCAATGTTTGACATGTATTGCTTCTCTAATTGAGAAAGAAAATGATAACTTTTCAACTTTTTTGCCTCTGTGCATGCTCTACATTTGTCATGTAGAATTAATACTGATTGCCCACATCTTTTTAATTGGAAAATTGTCATACCCTTTACATGTATAAAAGAAGGGTAAACAGCATGAGATCTTCAGGAATCCTATTGAAACCTATTTTAGGGTTCTTCAATGAAAAAGGAAGTGGGAGTGACCACTATGCACAAACATACTCACACTAACATTTCTGGTAAACCTCAGTGGTTTCCAATATGGAGAGATGCTATTTATATATATAACAAACAAACAAATAACAACAAGGACAATCAATAGCTTATTCATTATTCATCCTTACCAGCCTCCCCTGCAGCCTCCCTGCACTGTTTAGATTTGTTTTGCAACTGAAAGAAAATAGAAATGTGTAAAATCTCTTCTTCTCAATATGTAAATGTGCTAGCTCTTCTATCAAGAGTAAATATGTTGCATTATGAAAGATTTACAATAGGACTTCATTTTTATAATATGTACAATGAATGAACATGAAATGTAGAAATAATACAGATGTTGTAAATCCTAATCTGTTCCTCTTGGAGTTTGAGTTATGGGCATTGCTTTTACACCAGATGATCAAAATATTATGGATTGTGTTTTTTTGCCAGTTTCTCTAGATGATGCTCTTTTATGTTATTTATGCAATATTAGCTATTGTCACTATGTATGTCTGGTGTTTGATGTTTTTAATGCCCATTGTGCAAAGCAAATTGCCCTTGGGGCAATAAAGGTTTTCATTCATTTATTCGTTCTTTCAATCAATCAATCAGTGATTCATTCATTCATTCAACCGCACTGACTAGTGTGAGTGGGTACAACATTTACACGTCGTGTTTTACCCTCTCAGTCTGTTTGGGTGTGGCTGTGGTGGCACCGCTCAGCTTTTCAGCAGCTTGCTCTGTCTCATCAGCCTCTCTGCATCGCTGTTCATAGGATCTTTTAGACTGGGAGAGAAATGGAAATAAACTATGAAACACTTCAATCCTACTTGGTCTTTTTTAATCAGCCCATAACTCTGGTATGAACCCTTTTTACAGGAAGCTGCTCCAGGAAGGGGGGGGGGATTTAGCTCAATAGAGACAGATGTGGCATGCGTGTGCAGCGGGAACCAAAATGAAGTCAAATTGAACATCACTTCCTGAACAGAGAGAAGGCTGAGCTCAACATGCCACTCACACCAACCGGCCTCCCTCAGCGCTTGCTGCTTGAACTTGTGAAACCATCTTTTAACATATGTTTCAGTACATTAATTTACACACAACCCTGTCATACACTATTCCTGTTCATATGGTAGATGCAAATAGGGTGCACTGTAGTCTGCCCTGTGTCAACCCACATGACTATTAACATGGTTGTCTATTGCCGTGGCTAAATGCGGAGGTATTTTAAGCAGGGAAAAACCCTCAACAAAAGTGAAATAGTTCTATCTGTGGGAAGCCAACCCACCGCTATCATAGACTTGCAGTGCAATGAAGCATATTGCCATGGTGTAAGCCCCCAGACAGAGAGTGTGGATTGCTCTCACCTCCATTGTTTTCTTATACAGGGAGACCTTTGCCTTCTGGACCTTCTCCATCATGCCTTCAAACTGAGAGAGAAGGGGAAAAGATAGTCTTCAAGGATTACATCATGATATATACACTGGCAACACAATAACAATGTTATTTTCTGTATATAGACAAGAAATGATCCACAAAGCTGGAAATATTACTTATAGTACTAGTAATAGTAGCCTAGTATTCTCATGATATATCATGCCTTTCCTACTGTTACGAATTGACTCTCTTCACCTAGGACACAGCCTGTAATGGGATGCTGGATGAGTCTATTTTGGGGGAAGAGGAGAGGAGGGAAATGTAGAGAATGATAGAGCACTGGGGTGTGTTTGTTTCAACAGTGCGATGAGCGCCACTTACCGATCCCAATATGGCATAAAACGACAAATGCAGCTCATTAGCCATGGTTGTCATTTAACATGTATCACCTTTTACTATTTGATTACAATAGTCTGTTGTTCGCCTATCAAAATGTCTGCGATGATGATGTAATGGAACACTAGAGATAGAGAGGAAAAAACCTTGTCATTTCCACCCAGTGGGTACGCTGAATTACTCCTGATTCACCTTTTTTCTTTGCTCTTTCTGTCGCTCTCTGAACTGCTCCATCCTCTTCACTTCCTCTCTTAGCGCCCCAGACAGCTGGATGTGAAGGTTGCCTATGTTCTCAATTTCTGATGAGAACAAACAGACAACAAAACATGATGATTGGCACAAGCTGAGCAGATGAGGATACACAGACTGTAGTAGAGGAGCCTATCTACTGTACTTACGCGTTTTCAGTTCATCAAGAGATGCTCTCAAAGTGCTGTAAAAATTAGTCGAATGTGAGACATTTTGTGAAGATACTAACTTGATATATACGACATTTAACAACCAAGTTGTTCAGACATGCAATCTCAAGATATAGAAAGATGAGTACAATAATACTTAACCCCCGGCATTCACACCCACCTGATCTCATAAAGACCCCCGGCTTTACGTGCTATTGTGACCAATTCCTTGCCATATCTCTCCTCTGCTGAGGCCCTGTACAGAACACATCATATGCACATAAACCACATCAGTTCAAGGCATATTCATAAATATATTCATGTTCACATTCATTGTTACCTACCTCATTTTCAAGAGTTCCTCCATGTCTTTGCACGTCCGTCGACCATCACAGAGTCTCTGAATAATGGCCTCATATCCCACATTGCTGATGAAGTCCACTCCCTTCAACCATAACATGACATGCTTTTACCTATTGGTCATACAATCCCTCATAAGGTAACATTTACTCTGAGAACTCAAGTTGGAACTTCTTCAGATACATATCAGATGTTGGACCACAAGGCAAATAAAATGCAAAATAAAGCTCAAAAACAGCAACCATTGATCAGCCCCAGGTTTTATTTACACTGTTGCACAGGTGAGTTTTTAACCGAAGGGTTTTAAATTCAATGACTTATATGAGTATCTGATGAATATTCAGTTGTATTCATGCAGTCATTTTGTAGGCGTCAAACTTCAAATGGTGGCTATCTGATTTTGGGAGGAAACTTTTGTACTGTAACCGTTGCATTGCTTTGAATCTAAACCTACAGTAATAAGTAACTTGACATGATACAAGTGTTTAGGCTTGCTAAACAAACTTGTCACCCAAAGTGGACGTGTCACCCCAACTTCAACTTCAGCACAAGAGGATAGATAATTGGCAGCCTTACTGAGGTCAAACTACTCATTGGGTTTCATGTTTGTTGGATGTTTTGTGCTTCAATCAGATGTAGCTAAATCAGGTTAAAAAATGTCTTGGGCTAAAATATCTAGAATATATCGACAAATATGGTACACAGTTTAAAGGGATCAATCCTCCACACATAGTCTGAGTTCATTTGCAAAGGTTAAAGGGGTATTATTGTGCTGACTCTCCAATGCAAATCAACCCAGAAGCTGTCTGCTGCTTTGTAGATTACAGATCTGACAAGCCATCATGGTCAAAAAGAGCGGTAAGAATAGCCTGTTTAACAGGAATCCCAACACAAGATATATAGACATGGTTGACCACAATCATGACCAGACTGAACCTAAAGCATTATTACGGTATTCTTGCCATCATAAAACACAATGAATGTTTAAAGAAATAGTTGTTTATTTTGTAAAAGAAGGCCAGATCTGAGTAGAAATAGGACATCATATTAACAATTAATTAAAAATCAATGATTAAAAAAAGGTTTCCGCCGTAATCATCCACTGTTGTAACTGTTGTTCTCATAGCAACAATATTTCCTGTCCAACACATTTCACAATAAGCTATGAAGGTTTGAAAGACAGTGAAGACACATAAAAAGGACATTGAAACACATTAGTCCAAAGCTCTACAGCATACACATAGCGCATTACTATGCTGTAAATATTGATCAGACAAGAAGTAGTAATTACAGTGAAATGAAGAAATATGTATAGGAAATTGGGAGGGGGAAACAGACAAAGTGCTTATTTCAAAGTTTCAGTCAGTGAATATATCTGCTAAGAAAACTGGATTGATACAAAAAAAGAATCTGAATGTAAATAAATCAAATAAAAATCACACATCAGATTAATATCAGTTTTAAACAACAAGCCCATAGAAATAGTCTACATATAAGCAACACTGAAGTTAGAAACTCACCCAAAATGCATCTTTGAATTGTAACGTCATCTTAGCAATAGGTAAAAGATATATCCACTTTGTGAGTCCTCTTTAATAAACGGTGGTAAGCACAAGAGCTTGGCACGCTTATAGTGAAACAAGTGAAACAGAATATGACACATTCAGGAAACCAGCGCTCAACACACGAATGATTCACTCGTTTGACTTAAATGAGGAAGAGATGTGATGTCGACAGTAACCACACTCAGCTGGTATCTAAGATAACATTCATGTTGGATAGAATTTGATAGATGGGTAGAGACTGCTTCTAATGATAGGCAGCTCCAGTTCCATCAGCCACCCTCTCCCATATTCATACATTCAACTATCAAACAAAGCAGATTCACTGTCCATCTTTACTTTTCTTTATATGCAATAATCTCAGTGCATGGAAGTAATCTTAAAATTCCATGATGCAAGCATGTATGCCAACGTTACATTCTTAAAAGGCCCAATTTGCAATAAAAACTGTAAACAATAGGGAAACGCCATAACATGGGGTAGAAGATTTTTTACCCTTGTTACAAGGAATTAATGTGAGAATGTGAGAGTGAAACAGCAGTTCAAATAAAACTATTTTTATCAAGAAATAATTTTTTTTTTCCAAAAACTACCACCGCGAAAAATTCATATAAAAAAATCTATTAGATGTAGGCTGTATTCTGATTAAGATTTTACTTTTTAAAGTTCATCGGAGTCTTGGGGAACTCTTAAGTGGTCATTCATGATATTATTTTGTCTTTCCTGCCCACAAAACAGAGACCAGTACCCCTCAATACATTTGAATGGGACTTAATGGGATTTTAGGTGTACAGTGGACTCTCCATCAGTACACTGAAACACAGTATGGGATATGTAGTTGACTTCAGAGTGTTATATTGTCCAGTCCCCGAGGGTTCACTGAAAATATAAATCATTGTCCTGTCACTATAAGTGAAAATAGAGATAGGTGCAATTTCAGTGACTTTTTTGTGTCCAATTTTACTATGAAAGTCAATGGAGAAATCAGGCAGGAAAAGTCACCAAAACTGCACCTATCTGTGTTTTCACTTATAGACTGTGTTTGAGTATTATGATGGAGAGTCCACTGTACAGCCAGAAAGACACTAAAAAGTCAAAAGTCACAAATTGGGCCTTGAAGGTTAAGATGGTGTTAATACAGGGGTTCATATCCGATATTAAATCTTTATCGGGCACAATTAATTAAAAAAAATTAAATAAATCTAACATATACAAAAACATAGTTATAATTCATCGTGTGATACATGCAGCTGTCTACCGTAGTCTGTTACTTCACTGTTCATGAAAGTGTCTTGATTTTTCAAAACCTCTGCCTCCGAGAGTCTGCCGTCCCCATCTTGATCCATCTCCTGGATGAGGTGAAGAGCCTGGTGAAACATGAGAGCGATACAGAAGAGAGTCTGTTAATATGTTGTCATTCAGTCAATAAAAACAATGGCATACATCCTATCCCCACTCAGAGAAGCCATCCAACCAAATAACAGACTGGACCCAAAGATGATACTACAGTTATCCAAACAGTTATCCAAAACACATTTTAGTACAATGAAATACATACAAAAACGAATCTTACTGCTGCACTGGCTGATATATATCGTTTATCTATTTTATGGAACAGCATTGATTTAAAACCATTGGTTTAGGGTCACTGGACAAAAATGCCTCCTGTAAACCTTTTTTCCCCTTATGTGCCACGAAAGCAGTTAATCAAGTAGTTTTACTTTGACTTCTGATGTTTCACATCGCTCTTGGTATCAGATTTTAGTATTGGGGGCAAATTCTCTGATAACCGACACCAATATTGTTGCAATGTTAATAGGGACACTAAATGGATATGTTGGGACAGTTATGTCAAAGAGGTTAGATATAGGGAAGAGGTCAATCAGCAGTGAAAATGAATAGGAGGCGATGTCCTCACTGAAAACTCAACACCACATCATTAACGAAACTGACATGTACAATAGCAATCAACTGCTTAAATATCATAAATGTCAATTTCAATATTGTAAATAAAATATTTTCTCATTTTGATGTCAAAACTAGCCAAATCGCTAGCCTAGCTTAGACTCGTTGTCTGTAAGTTGTCAACAAAGGTGAAATACGTCATCATTATGCACCCAAAATGTAACAAGAACCACTTAAAAGATGGCACTTAAAAGACAGAGGTGCCATTAAAAACACTGAATTATTTTGCTGATCACAAATATAAAACTTCAAATCTAAAATGCAAATCCTATCTAAAAACAGAATATTGTGTTTTACAATATTCTGTTTTTAGATAGGATTTGCATTTTAGATTTGAAGTTTTATATTTGTGATCAGCAAAATAATTCAGTGTTTTTAATGGCACCTCTGTCTTTTTAAACCTGTAATCAA
>OMKL01064279.1:2749-24860 GCA_900302295.1 Parasudis fraserbrunneri | reverse complement strand
GCTTTCAAAGCTCTATCTATTTAATTGGCAAAACTAGCCAGTAGACCCTCATGTATATGGCCAGTCCCTGACCATTTATAGTCGGGAATAAATCCGTAGGGAAATCTTTAGGTCCAGAGATCGAAGGCACCTTGCAACATAGATGCAATCTGTTTAGGTCTCTAGCTGTCATCAACCAGCTAAGCTAGCTAGCTAATAGAGAACTTAAGTTCAGCATTTATGCTGTCAAAATTTGTCATTTGTTATTATCAACTGTACTTTATCAAATGTAAAAAAAAAAAATAATAATAATCATGAAAAAAGAAATCATTATATCGGCCTGCTCTCTAAATATCGGTTGACCACAAATAAAAATGATTGTGTACATGAGATGTTCGCTCCTCACATCAGTCAGATGGACTTGGGTGTTTAGTTGATTCAACAACCTCACCTATTCTCAGTAACTGAATATGTACATATATATGGGTGTAAGAACACCGTACAATTTGAACTGTGCTGACAGGCTCATTTCAAAGTAATAATATTGTTATTATCGTAACAATATAAGATTGTAAACAGAAGATGTTGCAAAAAGACAACGAGTTCTTAGCCTTAGGACTGGGCTTAGCTTTAAGTATTAGGACAACAAAGCTATAATAAAACATGGAGTCCGCTGTCACTCATTTTAGTTATCTTAATAGGTGGACTAGCTAATTTACATTAACATTTACTCACCTGTGACTTGTAATTGGGCCTTCATGGTAAAGCCATAACACTGAAGGCCAGTTTGACTACACTGAAAGGGCCTGCAACAACCAGAAACAAGGAGACAATGACATCACATGTAAACACAGGGACACTCTATACAGGTAACCTACTTAAACAGGGATAAGCCTACCGTTGCCACAGTCAATGGATCATGTATCAAGCTTTAAATAGAGAGGTGCATTACACATAGCCTAACATCTAAAAAGCTGCCCATTTATTTTACACCAAGACAGAAAAGTACCCTGACATCTGATGATATTGAAAACTGTTATTAAAAGCAGGGGAGCCTTTACAGGCCTAGACTATCTGACAGTGTGTAACATATGCCCATTTGTTGTGTGCTGCTGCTTCAAATATCCTACACTGTGTTTATGTAGCCCCTCTCTCTTTCTCTTTCTCTTTCTCTCTTTCTCTCTCTCTCTCTCTCTCTCTCTCTCTCTCACACACACAAACACACACGACCAACCAAACAAACACACCCATGGCCTTTGTCACGTCACTTGTTGTCCCTGTGGTTTCAGCTACATCAGAACAGGAATTACAAGTGACATAATTCACCGCTACAAGCTGCACTGATGCCTTTAGACAACACAGCTCAAAGCACACATGATAACATCTACCACCAGCCATTTTCCATTGCAATGCAGGAAGCCTAACCTTATGAGCACATTACATTAACCCCATCCACAGAAAGAACAAAACCTTGTTTTAAAGTGAGATTTTATGAGTGATCTTACTTCATTGCTGAAACAAGCACTCTACTTTAATGTAAAAATTAAAGCCCAGGGATACACAGTAAATTAGGCCCTTACTCTACATTATTGTACCTTGTATTATAATTATACTATCCATGTTGAGTCATCATGTTTGAGTCATAGTGAGAAGAATCTTCCATTAAGATAAGCAATCAGATCTCAATCTCTACAAACTAATAGGTTACACACACACACAGGACAGTAACTGACAGTTCATTCAATCCACTTGTTTTACGTCACTCCACTGACTTGACCTAACACAAACTATTTCAGGCAACCATCACGCACCTTCCATAATAGCCTCGGTGCTTCCATAATTGAAAATCCCACCCTTACATAAACTCTGGCCTGCCTTGCTAATCTATCTCATAAACATGTTTTTGAAAAGACAGAGGCACACAGCCATGTAGGACACGGAAAAATCGAATGATACCTGTTCGCTCTTGCTAGGTGGCAACATGCAGTAGGTGTAGGCCGTAGCAAGCGTAGTTCGGAAGGAGGTAATGTGAATATCAAATTAAACCCTTCCCTTTCATCAAGGCCAAGTCAGTAACGTTCAATTGTTTGTTGTTCGCTAAGCGCTGCCGCCAAGCAAAACACAACTTTACAGTATCAACGCTCATCTGTAAATCTTTCATCTATCGTTAAGTTATAGCTAAGATATGCTAATTGATCGCTTTTTCAATGACTGTGTGATAGGAAAAAGTTGACGTTCGGGCTGCCCTGGTAAGCTAGTTACAGTATGCATTATCCGCTAACGTTAGCTGCTACGCTAATGCTACATGGCCGGGTACTTTATCTTTGATCTTTTGCTCGTTAACAGCTCATACTCATTACTTCCGTGGACATTGAAATAATCTTACCCGTGCCTCGGGGACGTAAATGGTTATATTAGGTCCACCTCTCTCCCACAGAGTCCTTTATTAGAGCTATGCCAAAATTGTTGACAGGTTGCTTGCTGCTAGTAGCAGCGTGAACCTAGCCACTCAAGAACGGAGCATTCTTCCGGTCAAATTTTGCTCCTTCAGAGTAAAAGTCCCAATGGTAACGTCACAGTAAAGTAAAGACCTGAGGAGGTCAGAGGGGTTGGATTATTATTTTTTGAGAATGACCAGATGTTGATATTTCAACATAAAAATAATATGTGGTAATGTATACACGATCATGCTCAAACAACATAGGCTAAATTATAATTGGAATGTAATTACAGTGATTAGGCCTAAACCAAATTATTTAGGCCTATGCCTTTCTGTTATGTAATTAGGTTATTAATTAGCCTATCTTTGGACTATATTCTAAAGAAATGGAGGGGCTATCCTTCTAGATTATATGAACTTGTGCCAATCAGAGTCTCATAGAGAAAAAACAACAACTGCTGCTAACTTACAAGTACTTTACTCATTCAACCAAGACAAGAGATGGACATTACAATTTGAGATCACAAAATTATAATCTCATATCATGTTCCCACTGTGAGAACTGAATTTGAGAAACATGCTTTCAGCTATGCTGCTTCATACTGGAACCTATTATAAAAAGATTTGAAGCTATATTCTCTCATTGGAATTGGTCATTTTAAAGAACAAATTGGACACCTGCTTGTTTATTGTATTTTTCATTTAAATTTGAAGCCATTTTCTTTTTAGAACTTGTGTGCTTTTACTATCTTGCTTTTTTGTGATTGTTTTATATGTGAAACTGTCTTGTTTGCAAGGCCCACTTGTAAAAGATGGAATTCTCAACGCGATTACCCTGATTAAATAAAGAATATGCTGTCACCTGCTGTAGGTAGCTGGACATTGTTAGTGAAAAACTGACACCACCTAATCATTCAATAAGGTCCTTTACTCACACACGTATTTCATAATAAATGCATACATTAACACACAATACCAGAACTGTGTGTCAGAGTAGCCCATGGGTAGCCTTCCATTTCATAAAATGAAAGCTGGATAAACTGATTTAGGTGGGTTAACCCATGGCAATACATTCATATGTCTATCTAATAAATTAACTAATGCCAAAATGGAACAAATTAGACTAAAATACACTTAGCCGATAGCATGCAAATAATAGCCTAACAACAAAGTTAATAGCCTAGACCTGCACAGTCTGTATGCCTGTGCCTAATTCACCACAACAATGGCAGAAATATAAAATAAAACCTATACTTTATTTATTTTACACGTACATAGTATAGTTGTAACAGGACACATGTAGCTAAGATTATTAGGTTGCATTATAGCTGTTTAAAGTCATCCAGAAATTAAACATTTAACTTTTATCAGCGCGGTATTTCTCATGCATTTCAATGGAACGCTGCCCTTCGATTTTCGTCTCGGAGGGCCGCCTCGGGGTTCACTTGCTCAGACCGACGTGAGGACGTTTTCTTCGGCCATCGTTTTACAAGATAGCTGTTGTCACATGTAGTAAACGGATTAACGTAAGGATCAATATTATACGAGCACTTGCACCATAAAAAACGAACCTTTGGCTAACAGATTAACTGCCAGGTCAAGTGATTAAGAAGTTACAACGACCGAAAAATTATTTTGCGTTTTCCTCAATAAAAACGTATACTTTTTATGCTGTAGACCATCTCACAGAGGTAGAAAATGTAGTTAAAAGAAATATTGACTCTACCACCGATTTTTTATAAATTATTTTCGACATAATCACGTTTGGCCTCCCTACTATATTATTAGCAGAAGAAAATGTCCCTACAATTTGTTGCCCTGCCCACTTCCAGTCTCGTGACGTAGCTAACAAGTAACATTTTCAGCAGTTCTGCTCGCATGTTATATTTTAATGCCATATCTAAATGAGATGATATTTGGTTAAACAGAACAGCGACCACTAAAGCAAAATGCTGTCTCGTTTATTGAAGGAACACCAAGCAAAGCAAAACGAGCGAAAAGAGCTCCAAGGTGAGTGTTTCAAACGGTAGCTAAGGGACTGTAGAGCTAACGTTAGCTGGCTAACTAGCTTGCCTGCTAGGTGATGCTAAAAACAAAGGTGGGTGTCAGTGATAATTTCAAAGTAGTTAGTATGACGATGCTGCATTGTGCCAATTGTCATTTTATAATATGCGTGTTTTCTGTTTCTGAATAAGAGAGACGCAGGCGCGAAGCTATTACTGCAGCTACCAGCTTGACAGAAGCCCTGGTGGACCACCTCAACGTTGGGTATGAATAGTGATTATGTCCCTGGTAACGTTACTTAATCGGGGTAGTGGTAGTAAGTGGGTGAAGTGCTGAGATGGAGATGTGTGTACTGTGTAGTAGTTAACGTTGTATGAACTTTGACCCCCATTTCATAATGTCAATGCATTGTAAATTAGGTAGAAATTTGTATGTCGCACAGAAATAAATTGATATGCTCCGTTTACCTGTGTATACCTCTCAGCTCTCACATGTATTGTTTTCTAAGCCTGCAGTCAGTGCAATCAATCAGTGAATGACATTTGTATTGTCATATCTGATGTGAATTCATGATATAACAGTATAATAATATAAAAAGCATATACAATGGCTTAGGAGAGGAAACCCTAAAAGGACCTAATGAGAGGAAAGACCAGACAGCCATCCCCTGGCCATACTCCCCCACCCAGCTGTGCTACCTACCCAAACCCAACAGCTAGTCAAAACCCAATGAATGAACTCCAATGAATCCTTCATAGTGTTATTTTGATGAATGGTACAGGTGGACAGAGAAGTCCAGTTTGTTCTATACCCAGTCTCTCCATGCAGCCATATACGCACAACACCCAGTTGAGCCCAACCCATAAACAATCCATACATGTAGTCTCACTTAAAGCCCCGATCTCTGATTGCTGGAGTATAAAACAACAACAACACTTGCTACAGTATGTCAACACAGGTGTTGTGACAGATTTCTACCAGGGGAGGTACTGGCTAATTTATATTATTGTCAATATACTCTGTAGTCGTGAACACATTTTTGCTGCTATTGGCACAGATAGTCACCATTTGCTACATTCACCTTGCTTGCATGTTGTTTCACTGTTAGGAAGAAAACCCAATGTGTACAGTAACAAACAAATGCTGGGGTAGAAAGGTATAGAGGGCGCTGTTTCCCCACAAATCAGAGATTGGTGCTTTAGGCTGTAACCATGCAATAGTCTGTTTAAGCTATGTCACTGATTGATAGATATTTGTTTTCTTGACTTGCAGAGAAACATGCTGTATAGTAATCACAGCATGAAGGAAAATGCCTGACACTATACTCTTCTCTAGGTCTGGTATTATCAAGTGTCTGTGTGGAATCGGTGAAAAAGACTGAATGTCTTCGACCATTAGGGCTACACAATATGGACAATATATCATATTAAAGTGTAATTATCTTGACTGATATTGCAGGTACAATATGATCTGCCTGTAATATTTATATATTTTTAAAGTCTCTACTGCATTTACATTTTGATCTGGCTTGAAACTCTTAACTCTACAACACTACATTTTGGGAATATATCTCATTTGACTTACAACTGCTGATCAAACTCCGTAGCTTATAGCTTTTTCTTGGCTTGTGGGAGGTGTGTGTCTGTCAGACACTTAACATTTTCATTAGTTCACTTACTGACTGCGTATTATCAAAATACAATTTTAAAATATCCATATTGCCTTTACAATATTTATATTGTTATGTAGTATCAATACGAATCCAATATTGTTCAGCCCAAGGCACTATGTAGGCAGACCAGGGTGTGGTTGTGTGGTGTGGACTCAAGTTGGATTATGGAGTCCTCACTTCCCCAAATGAACAAACCCAGGAGATAAACGCTCCAGAGTTCAATTTAACCAGACTAAATAAGGCAGGTGTGGAAGAAGCCTTAAATAAACGAATCAAACTCTGGCATGGCAGACTAGGCTCAACATGTGACATAACTAAGTGTTACATTTGGAATGTTAAATCTTTGTGAAAGTTGTGACGAAACCCAAGACAAGCGGCTTAAAGTACAACAGTTGGATGCAGAGACCATTGTGCCACACCAGACCTTTCCTTTTATAGACAAAGGATCATAGCCAGAAACCTTTCCCTTTATGGAAAGAGGATCATGGCCAAAATCCTTGGAGAGTGAGATTGAGGCTAGCTAGAATTTAATTCGGCCAGAGGTCACTATCTAATGAGAGACAATAAGCTAGCAATACTTAGAGCCATGGTTACAATGAGTAATTATGAATTGAATTGCATTACTCAATTTAATATTGTAATTAATGACTTAATTAGGTTCTACAGACTTGAGTTTAGACCAGTGGATCTCACTTTCTTCTCATTGTTGTTTTCTATTTTGTTCCAGGGTTGCCCAGGCATACGTCAATCAACGTAAGCTGGACCATGAAGTGAAGACCCTCCAGGTGCAGGCCAGCCAGTTTTCCAAGCAGACTGCTCAGTGGATCAGTATGGTAGAGGGCTTCAATCAGGCACTGAAGGTAGGCTAATGCTCTGTCCAAAAAAAAAAAAAAACCCTATCAGATTCTGCTGGGATGTATCTCTGTATACTGTAGGAGATGCTAATTAAAATACTGATTAATATATCTCCTCCAATGATATGGAGGAGATGCCATATCAATTAGGGATGTACCGATAAATCAGCCGACATCAGTCCAATTGTATTTTTACAGCCGGTATTTGGTAATGATTAGAATTGGTGTTGGTGAAAAGAGGGAGTTAAAAAAGAGAATTCTGTTGGGATGTTTGTATAGTAAGGGCAGTGAATCGTCCTAGACAATTTGTCGAGTCTCAGGAGTCAATTTACTGCAAGCAGCTTAATTACTATCTGGGGTCTTGTCCTAAGTCAACCGCTACGTGATCGGATTGGCAGAAGCAAGCAACTGAGTAATGGATTTCCACATCCTTTGATTTGATGCATACAGCTTGCACTCACCAAATCCTCTCAGATCTTCACATGAGCACGTTTGGGCTGAGGGAAAGGGTGACTTGACACCTCACGGTAGAAAATATTTTATCAACCAATTAGGAAAACTTTATGGAAACCTGATTTTTGTACCTAATAACATATGCTTGGTGCCTAATAAATAGTGCACTGTAATAACCCCCCTTATTATCACTCAATCCTCTGTGGAGCAGGAAATTGGGGATGTGGAGAACTGGGCACGCAGCATTGAGATGGACATGAGGACCATCGCCACAGCTCTGGAGTACGTACACAAGGGTCAGCCTCAGTCTGCCTCCTCATAGACACTCTGGAGAGACACCTAAACGACTGCTAACTGACAGAGACCAGCAACACTGGAATACACCACATCTCAACAGACGTCTGGCTGGAAAGTACCCTAACCAGCAATGTTAGAACTTTGTAGGCAACAATTACTGTTGAGTCTCGGTGTCTTTCCCATAGTGGGCTCAAACAGTATCTGTGTTGGCTATTGGGGTGGGAGAATTCTAGAAATTCGACGATATTTAAGAACAATTTGCACATCAAGAATGCTTTTTTATTGTCACCGCTGACATTGTTAAGGAAGAGACGCCATGTGGTAACTACTTGGCTGAGGATGAACCGGGGCAACCACGCACGTTGGTGGTCAAGTTGTGTAAAGGTCATAGTCATGTGTGTGAAATAGGCTTACCGTTTGTGTCGGAGTGAGGTTGGCTTCATGTTGATAAAAAAAAATGAAAGATTGATGGCAAATAATTACCCATGGTAACTGAACAAATGATACTGTATGTGAGAATGTGAGCATGAAGAAATTAGATTAATTTGCATCAGTGTTTTTCCATCTGTCTGCTTTGTGTGGCACCTTTTTCTAACAAATATTTGTAAAGGCAGGCCTATTTTCAGCATTCAGTCCCTATATGAATTATGTTTGCTTACAGTCATTTTGCCTATTTGTGTTCATGAGACAACTTTGAATTGTTGCCTTTTTGTGACACAGCATCATTCTTAATACAGTCATAATAAACCTGCACTGTGTTTGTGTTGTTATTGAGCAGGGGGAAATACAATTAATCCATCAAAAGGAATGTGTGACGCTGTTCGTGAAAGTTATGTCACAAGGCACGTGGCAGTTGAGTTCACCCCCCACACATTCTTTGTGTTTGGTAAATAGCTACCTCTCAGTAGTTCACTGGAGCTTACCGTGATGTTGATGTCAAGATACACTCAATATGCATATCATTGTGAAAATCAACCATATGCCTTTTTTTTTCTTTTTCTTTTTCTTTTTTTACTTTTTTGAGATTGTGTAGCCTAAAAGGCATATGACAGGCAACCTTCATATCCTTTAATGCAGTGGCTCTCAAAGCGGGGTCACTATCACTATTATTTTATTCACTAGCAACTAGTTAGCGCAATGGGAGAATGTGTAAGAATCATTATTCTGATGATAGGTTTCACTCTGTTACCTCCCCACCAACAGCATAGACAGAGAATTCTACAAACAAATATCTTATCAAATGTGTGTCCATGGCCTATTACATATCAATTGGGGGTCCTGCTTTCATATGGTACTTTTCGTTTCATTATATAGTATCCTTTGCTGGTTACTTTATACAGCTTTGCAATATGAATTGATTTGTTTGGAGGCTTAAGTGATAGTTGTTGTTGAGGAATAGCCTATATATATATATACACATACTATTCTAAAACAGGCTGAACACTAGGGATTTTTTCCCTTTAAGCTTCAAACCTTTTCTATAGATACTGGCATTGCACTAGGATAATGCAATGGAATATTTGTGATAATCATTGTTGTTGACCCTATATCATTGTTTTTTGTAACCTTGGCAACTGATAGTGCCTTTGTTATGCTTATTTAGTCTAGCTTTATCTTGTGACTCCTCTAGTCCTTAACAATTCATAGTATTCTATCACATACATCTTTGGTCGGCAATCAGCAGGTGATTGTAATCAAATAACAGGTGATTATCATTAATGACAACCATGGCCAGTGGGCTGTGACATTGCACCATATTGATTGGCATGAAATGACATGACAATCCTATTAATCCCTATAGCTTTATACCTTTCCTTAAAATACTGACTGCACTAGGATATTGATATGTATATGTTACACTTGATGATATTGCTATTATTGTTGACCCTGTACATTATTGACCTGGAGTAATGCGTATATTGTTGTTGTTGCTTATGTTGTGCTTGGTTTCCCTCGTCTCTACAGCTGTGTCAGTTCCCACAGGTTTACCTTGTATTGGATCGTCCGTTAGGTTGGGTGATTTGCACGCCTGTTGCCAATTGATTGTTTACCTCTCCCATTTAGGTTGGGTGATTTGCACACCTGTTGCCAATTGATTGCATATTGTGTCTACAGTCCTCATGCTCTGATGAGGACTTCCGATTGAAGGCTAGGATGCGTCAGCTGTTATGGTTATAAGACCAGCAGAATGAAGATTGAGGTGTAGCTTTTTGTTGATGGCGGACCGCCTTTCCCATTCTAGGGGACTATGCTTTATAACCCCTTTTCTCTTTGAAATTCATGCAACCTTTCAGTGAGATGAATGAACAAATGAGATTACGTACATGTAGGCACACACAAGTTCTATACATGAGGGATTAGTGTAAGTTTGTTTTAACCCTCTGAGAACTCCAGTTTACCACGTGGGTTTGAACATTAAAATATTAATTTACATTTCCAAGATCTATCTCGTAGAGACATTCATATTTAGCAAGAAAATGAAATGTTGAATAATAAATACATTTGCAAATAAAATAAAAAATAAAAAAGGCAGTGGGTGTGTATTGTACAATGTACTTTATGTATCCTGCAATTCCAACACACATACACACGTGTACACACAAACACCAAATGCTCACGGATTTCAGATTACCAATTGCAACTTGTCTTAAGGGATAAACCATGAGGATAAAGCCTTTTCTCGGCCAGTCTCACACTGAAGCAAGAGGGACCAACCATCCAAGAGGGAGAGAGAAGAGGAGTGAGAGCCTCTGGACATCCATTCATTAAAAAAAAAAGGTCGGAAAGGTAGGATATACATCTTTGAACAAAATGTACAAGTGTCTGTCCATCATGACAGTTTAATTGTAGTTGAAAAATACGTTTTATCAAGGGCTTCATCACAAATCACATTCCTTTAAATGGACATTTTTCTGAATTTTGGAATCACCTTGTTCACTGGTCAGTATTTTATATTGAAAACAGTCTGTTTATTTAGTTGCACTTGTTAGCAGCTAAACAATTTAATCAGAAAATTAATAAAAAGTTAACTGCATGTCATGTGAAGCATCAAGCAACTATGATTTATGATGGTTATACAGTTAATTGCTTTGTGATAAATATGGCCTAATAATGTATACAAACCTGTCAGCACACCTATGTGTACACTTTTGATCATATGGATGATGAGGGCTACTGTATTTAGTAGCATGTCTTGCATTTTTCTTCTGTTATACAAGTCATTCAGTACAATATCATAATATCTAAGTTTCCCACACTAAGCTTAGAAATGTAATAGGTTTTGAGCAGCGAGAAGCTTACACGGTTCTGACAGGAATTAAATCTCTTCTACAAAACAATTCCGCCCTCCCTCCTTCAACCTCTATCCTCTTGCCAATGCCTCTCTTTGTTTCATAAGAGCATTAGTCAAAGATTTCTCATGTGCCTTCACAACTGTTGCATTACTGTGTACGAAAGTCTTACAACTGAGATCCTCAGTAGACAGCTGTGTAGCATACAAACGTGCTGAGAAAAATATCAAATTAGTTGAATGCTGCTATTATCAAAATGGGTAGAGAAGCCTCCAGAAATATATTTAAGCAAAACACTTTGATATATGTATTGTAGATATTTCTGAAATTAGCCAAGCGAATACATACCCACATCTGTTTTCTCAGATTTTCTTTGTGATTTCTTTATGACATTCGTCTTTTCTTCTTTTTTAGCAACCACAAAAAATCTCCATAAAACCATCTCTCTGGACACAATATGGATACAGAGTTTCTTTATGAACTTTTAGGGTAAGATGATGCTCATCACTACTCTGCACTTAATGTAATGTCATTTAGGAGCCGTGTCCAAACGTTGGACCGTAAAGTCCTACAAATCTCCACATTGCTATAAATTATTTGTATGCTCTGGTCTAACCGACTAAATTATAGTGGTTGTTTTTGTCTTTTTGAATGGTCTGGTCTACTTTGATCTAAATTAGGTTGTGGATCTTGTCAGATACAAGAACCTTCTGGGAAAATGAAATACCTAACAGCAATTGATCTAAGTTGGCTGTCTACTCTCGCTGTTCTTTTTAAAAATCTGCGACAGGGAGAAGGCGTGGTTGTATATCACTGGCACCTTCGTGGTCCTATGGATGCTTGTGTGGCTGTATCGGGACAGCCTGGAGATTGAGGACATCAATAACAAGTATGTCTTTGTGACCGGCTGTGACTCTGGCTTCGGGAACCTGCTGTGCAGGAAGCTGGACCGTAGAGGTTTCCATGTGTTGGCCGGCTGTCTGACGGAAAAGGGAGCCGATGACCTGAAGAGGGTGGCTGGGCCCTACCTTAAGACTGTGCTGCTGGATGTGACCAGTCAAGACAGCATTCAGAAAGCCATGGAATGGGCCAAGAAGGAGGTTGGCGAGAAGGGTGAGAGATGTTCAGCAAATATTGTCCCGCACTATAAAAATATCCTGCAAATAGGGTACAAGTGGACCAAATTGATATAGCCTCTAGATTCACGTCAAAGAACAGGCGTCTCGAGGCCAGATCAACAGAGTATATTGCCATCTCTTCTATTTTGCTTTTTATTCCATCTGCAGGACTGTGGGGCATTGTGAACAATGCCGGACGCTCACTACCCATGGGCCCTTCAGAGTGGATGAAAGTAGAGGACTTCCACAGCACATTGAAAGTCAACATGAACGGTGTGATTGCCATGACAATGACCTTCTTGCCACTCATCAAGCAGGGTCGTGGCCGGATCGTGAACGTTGCGTCAGTGCTTGGTAGGATTGCTGCTAATGGTGGTGGATACTGCATCTCCAAGTTTGCTGTGGAGTCTTTCTCCGACTGCCTCAGGTAGACCTAGACTACCTCACAAACACCACAAAAGACCATACTATGACAACAGGTTATCTACTATATTATGGTAGTCAGATTAACCATTTCTACCGGAGATAGAATAACATTTTGAGTATAATGAGATGTGAGCTAAATCAGTTTGAAGCTCTATTGTTGATATTGGGATGTAGGCATTGCATGGCAGTTATGCTACAAACATCTCTGACACCTTCCACATTTCAGGAGAGATATAAGCTACTTTGGCATCAAGGTGTGCATCATTGAGCCAGGTTTCTTCAAGACTGCTGTTACCAACCTGGAGCCCATTGAGAGGGAGCTCCATCGCCTGTGGAACCAGCTCAGCCCTGAAGTACAAGCCAGCTATGGTGACAAGTACCTTGATAAGTGTAAGTTCATCACAGTACCCTGTTAATATGTACTCTGAAATGCAACTCGGTGAAGATCAACTCTGGCCACGAGGAAATCCTGTAGACTCACTGTGATTGTATCCAGTTTCTGCTATCAGACAACAACCTTCAATCTCCAAAAACAAAACAATTATTCTATGACTGACAACCTGGGCTTTTTAAATTATAGTAGGTTTTAAAGGTCCCATGTTAGAAAATAGGTTTTGCCTAGTCTTGGTGTGGATTTGGTAGTCTGAAATGTTATTTAGGCACTGGGGGGAAATTACATAGTCCTTGCCATTTGGCCAGGGTTGTTACCTGAAAAAAGCTTCACTTTTAACAAGCCTTAACAAGCTGTTTAGAAGTATTGCCTTCTATGATGTCATACCAAGGACACAAGCAATCAATTAGCTTTACTTAATCAATTAGCTGTCCTTTTTGGAGCCAGGGACTCCAATAGGGCCTATCTGATAGACTGCCTAGTTTGTAAAATGTTTTAGGAAGGGATGGGAATAATACATTTAAAATCTGGTGTGTGCTACACCAACCAAAAATGGCATGTTCAGTACAATGGAAGACAGAGGCGCTGGAATATCAATAATTAAGCGTACATTTAGGCTCTTTCCTTTGGAAATGTGCATGCCTGGATTACCGACCGGGCAGACTGGGCAAATGCCCCAAGGCCCCAGATCATCTGGGACCCCAGACCACCAGAGGCCCAGAGATTAATTGCATCATCTCACTAATTTCACTTTAATTATGTTCCCATGCAAGCATGACTTTATTTGGAAGGGGCCCCAGTATATTGTTTTAAGTACAGGGGTACCAATTTTGTCAAAAGGCCATAGAAATGGGTATTCCAGAGCAGTTTTTAGAAAAAGTTTCTTCTTGCTCCCCCAGTCCCCCATAGTTCTGTCTATCACTAAGGGACGGGGGGGAGGGACATTTATACAATTATTGAAAAGATACAAAGAAAATAAAGAATATTGGACCTTTAAATTACTTCTGTTGGCTTCATGGTCATGAAACGCACATAATGCAAGAACATCTCTTTGTCACCTCTCATTTGCAGACATCAAGATCCAACGTTTAATCATGAACGCTGTCTGTGACTCGGACCTGGCCAAAGTGACTAACTGCATGGAGCACGCGTTGACCGCTGCCCACCCTCGTACGCGATACAGTGCCGGTTGGGACGCTAAGCTTCTCTGGATCCCCCTGTCTTATATGCCTTCCTGTGTCGTCGACATCGGACTGAAGCTGGTGATGCCACGTCCCTCAAAGAGTGTGTAAAGAAACGGGAGTTTGGAGGATACATGATAATAATGAGCTTGAATTTATGTCTTCAAAATCATTATTCTTACTACTGCTCGGTTCTATCGTGATGTGTCGTTCTGATATGTGGAGCATGACTTAAAGAAATGAACCTTCTTGCCTATAAGCATGTTAGGCTACTTTTGTGGTCTGTGTGCCATTTAATGATTCGAGTGTGAAGTTGTGGTTCTACCAGTGTGTACACAACCTGATATGTAAAATAAATTCCATTTCGTTCTGTATATCTACTTGAACCAGTAAGACCACAGGAAAGGAGACAATGGAATCCTGTATATTTGAATTGTTGTGTTATTTGTTAACAATGCCATGTTGTGCCTTTTGTCACCATTATTTATGTTCCTTAGGTTGGAGCGATGTACAGGCAAAAGGTTACATTAGGAAAAAGTGTCAGAACCTAATACAATGGTCAACTTATTGTTGGACACAAATAAAAGAGAAGAAAGCTGCTGGGATGCTGTTTGCTGTAGAGGTTTGTCTATATTTTGTTCCACTAAAGGTGCAGCCATACAAGGATCAACCTGGCTGACAATGAACATTGCCACATGGATGCTTTCTATATGGTTTGGTTTATTTGAAAGTAAAAAAAAAACACATATAGGTAGAGAGATAGATCGATAGATTGATCATTTATTATCCTCCTTAGAGGAAATTTGTTTCCACAGCCTGTACACACACATTTGATAATCAGTCCAACACAAAACATAGCCACAGGGAACACAACACTTATAGTCCCCAACTGGCAAATGGATATAAGAAAGTATATGGTGTCATACACTCATATTTCTTATAGATATATTCACGTAATTATTGCAGCTCATCCTTTTGGATAATTTGATTGATGATTCTTACCAGATTCATCACTTTGACTGACTGCTGAGTCCTATACCAAGTTGATTGTAATTAGCAGCGAAGCTGCTGGAACCCGACTGTATTTGTACAGATTCTTATTCTTTTTCTCATTCTTAAAGCATGTGCAACTCATAAACTAAGTCCCAGAGCAACCACATTTGGCAGGTGGGTTCCTATGGCCCCCCACTACTCAGGCAAGGCCATGCACCCATGTCGGCCAGATGGTGGCACTATAATAACAAATCACACTCAAAATGGCCATAACTCCCACACCTTAGGTCCAACTGACATGAAACTAAATACACATATGCAGCTGAACACGCTTTACAACTTTGTCACTGGGACCACCTATGTCTACCATACTGAATTTGAGGCATCCTCAAATATGGGGCCAATAGTCCTGATGGTGGCGCTATAGCAGCAGCCTACAGTTCAAATTGTTGAAAAGTCATTAAAAATCAATCGTATGTGCTACAGGTCTGTAATCACCTGAAGTTGTCTTCCATACACTGGTACCTATGGTCAGTTATGAAGTCCATCACTGTTTTGGTTTTTTTCAAAATGTGCAAAACTAATTAAATCCCATAAGTCATACAGATTTTGTCCAAATGATACAAATAGCAACAGACAGCATTGACAGACCTCCATAATCAGAACTTGTAAAGGGATTCTCATTTGGACATGAAAGCAGCGCATGAAAACATTGATGTGGGGGTTCCCAGAGAGAGTGGAGATTGCTCTAAGGTTTGGGTGGCATTCTCCTTTAAGAACCACTGATTGCCGAATTAAAGCCCATGAAGCCTCTGGGCTTTGTTCCCTCGTTTCTACTATGGACACTGGACCTGTTTAGTTTGTTTGGGTTTTCTTGTTCTTTTGGCATCACAACACTCTTGATGCATGTTATCTACTCATCTAACACTCCAGCATTCACACTGATTATACTGAGTGTCACATCTCATTCTCTTTATATTTAAGTATGTATGCTTTAGTTCTGTTCTTTGAGTAACTTTATATTGCCATGTTTTGTCAACTATTTGTCATGGCTATGAGCCAGGTCATGACAAAATAGGGGCCCATTGCTAGGCTACTATCACTTTTGTGATAATTGTTATGACTCTGTGGATTAGTCTCTGGTTTTGAGTTATGCTGGAGTTGTTGCTCATCTGTTTGGAGTGCTGCCTAGTGTTTTCAGTGTATTTCCTTGGTGCAAAGCCATGCCTAAAGAATGCTAGGGGTTAGCTATATTTTTTCCAGTAGCTTGTTGTCTTTTGGAGACTTGTTATTTTGTTTTGGCTTGTTATTAGGGGTCTAAGCACTACCAGTGCTAGAAACCTGTTGAATAGACCTTTTTCATGCTGTCCATTTTGACGCATCAAAGCAGGGCAAAACGGGTGCAACTAATAACATTAATTATGGGGCCGCTTGATTTAGGTTTGCCAGTGAGCCAGCATTGACAATAATATTGACCATTGTCAATGCTGACTACTGCACACCTTTAACAAGCGGACCCATAATTAATGTTAGCTGCACCTGTTTGCCCTGCTTTTGACATGTGAAAACGGTCTCATCAGTATTGGGAGATGGGCCACAGCTAACAGTTTGAGAAGTATTATGCATTCAATGTGTCCAGCCCACATGGGCTTACAAGACACTATACATAGTTGCATTGGTTTACAACATAAAAATGAATGCTCTAAATGATAGAAAATATTGTCATTCTCCCATGTTTCGCAAACAAAGTTCCCTTTCTAAGACATGGGTCAATAAATGCGATCAGCATGCTATGCTAACGGATATCATGTATGCTGACTCGCTATAGCAATAAGGACATAACAAATGAATTGGCATTAAATGCTAATCTGTTAATATGCTGTGACTGAAAACGATACAAATACAATATCTACCTCACATAGGACATTCCACACTGGCAAGTTAATATGTACTATACAATTTGCTGTGCACATTCATGACCTCAAGAAGAAGAAACTTGTTTATGGTGAACCCATGACCTTTCCTCTACCGCCACCATCAGGCCAAACTGTCAAGATATCTTGATCTTTCCTCTTTTGCTTATGCTTGAATGCACCATATGCCCAAATGCTTGGACCCCTCCCATTGCCACTTGCGGCTATATTTCAACTTATGATTAGAAATATATGTGAAAAATAATGCTGTTTTTATTTGCTGTGAAGCCCCTCAGACAGTTAATTTCACCAATTCACTCTGTCACCCATTGTCATTCATTCACTCACATTTAGCCACTCTGCCCCTAGTGGCGGCTCACAGGTATGGCACTTTGTGTAAGACCAGTTCAATCCAACTCCTCAACCGTGGTAGTTTGCACAAGGTACAATATATTTACAGTTGTACAATATAATTACAAAACAAAACAGTACTTTGCATCTATGGCACGGTTTCCTTGTTGGTGTATAACAGTCACTTATTTTTTTTGTTTTGTTTAATTGAAACTGATCACAAAAGATCACGCTTTTGGAGTAATGAGGCTCTACCGATGCACCTCAGTTGATAGAATAGGCCTTTTAATGTGATGGTGATAATGTTCTTTTAACAAGTTGGAGCCTCTCCAAACACTTTTCACCATCACACTAAAATGCCTATTCTGTCCTCTGAGGTACAAGCAGGCTTGCCAGTGTCAGCATTTCTGTATGTTCAGACAGTGTGTCCAAACCCCCCTCAGCCTAATGAAATAGCAGCCATCTGTTTCCAGTCTAGCCTGCCCTCCTGTGGAACCACTGCAATATACTGTACCACAGTGGATTAACACTGAAACACCACCTCCATACATTGATTTATTTCAATAAGCACATTTTTCAAGGAGCATTGCCAGTCTTCTGATTTGCATATTATTGTGTCTTGGTCTTTATGATATAAGTAAGTGCTAATTCTTTCTCAGAAGTGGCAATAATAATGAAATATTGAATTTAAGCCCCTCCCTCACTCAGCTGAAAGCACTGATTACATTGAGAGGAGGTGTCCACAACAAGAAAGCATATACACAATTACAATAGGAAAGCATACAAGCAGTCACAGTCAATATATCCTAACATTTGCAAAATACATCTTACATTAGGCTAATAAATATTCTTTTAAGGCCCACAATAATTCAGTATGTCACTAGTCAGACTATAAAAATATCCTATCAATACAAAAATAATATACAAAAAAGAGACCAGTTTTCATCTTGGAAAAATGCCAAATATATCTACACACTAACAATATAAAGATGATAGAACATAGATTAAATATTACTTTAGTTAGCATCACAGCCATTTAGTAGGCTATACACCATTCTATCTTTACAACATAACCTGCCAAGGGATCTCATTCATATACCCTTGGGGGAAAGGGTCTGCAAAGTAAAAATCCAATAAAGCTCCCTTTTGTTCAGTATATTCACCACATCACTACCTCATTCAGGGGTTTTTTATCTTCTCAATCCCACAATATCATGTTTGAAATCAGTCAAGTGGACCGCCACTGGATGCTCTCTAGCCTTCCTCCTGATGGAACTTTTGTGTTCACTTATTCTTTGTTTTAGGGTTCTTGATGTTTTTTCCAATATACACCAGGCAGTGTAGAGGAAAACAAAAGGTACTTTGACAAAAAGACAACTATTACTAGACATCACAGGTGGTGTGTGAAAGCAAACACGGGCAAGTGTGGTGAAGTGTTATGATCCCTGCAGGAGCTATCATGACACTGGAACTTCTGAGAAGAACAAACAGTGTCTGTTTGCTACTCCACGTACCACCTCATAAGGTCATCCAAAGTACCTGTGCAGTGTGTAGTAAGTAGTATTCTCGTTGTAAGTTATGTTAGGGTTGCGCGTTGGTTGTTTGCAAAGAGTTGACCCTGGAACACGGAATATGAGTTTGCTGAACACAGGTTTATTTGTCACAGAGTTGGAAGGTACATGTACATGGTTTCTTAACAGGTTATGTAACAGCAAGAAAATGCTTGTCTCCACCCCAAATCTTTGTTTAGGGTGGAGTGAGTCAGGGTAAAGGGGGTGAATGTGGAGCAGAGTAACATTACTGAATCAAGCCCCCTGCCTTGTGTCAAAACTGTTTTGTTATTGGGTTTTTTTCCCTCAAGTTACATGTTTTACAATTAAGTGTGAAGTTCTGTCAAATCCATCTCTGAAGAGCAGCAGTGGTGTTCTAAGGCACATTATTCATTCAGTCAAACCACAGAGCACATCTGAAGCACAGAGGCTTCCACGCGTAGCAACATTATGCATTCTACTTTAGTAATCTATTAGAGTGACAATGGGTCTAGCACAGCAATGGAATTATTGCAAGCTTACTCTATTCCTGAAATAGGTGTGTGACTTGGAGGGAGAGACTGATACAGGAGGAGTGGGCTGTTTGGATTTAGGGGTGGTAGCATAGATGATGTCTGATGTCAAGCTGATCAAAACCCATAGAGATGCATGAAGTGTGTGCACTTATGAAATATCCTGTTCCTCATGGAACAACGCCATTTGAGTCAGATGAACATTACAATGTGTGTCGGAGAAAGTATACCGCCACTTACAGGCTATGATTTATTCTGTAAGGAGGTTACTGATCCCCATCCCTTTTTCCCCTCTTGTTCAATCTGCCGCTGTTTGAGAGCAAGCCTCTCTGTCTCTTTAGTGATGTTATTCCTCCAGGCTTGAACAGGTTTTACCATCTAGGATTAAAAAAAAATAGTAAAATAAAAAAAAAAAAAATAATTGTTGTTGGTGTTGTTGTTGTTGTTGTTGTTGTTGTTACCTGAGAGTTGTAACTTACTCTTAGAACTCTTATTCTATAATGATGTTGTTCTTGAAACTCCTAGCTAACCACATCCTCTTCCTCTCTATCCAACCTCTCTCTTCTCTGCCTTCAAGTCCTCCAGCCATTGAAGATAGTGCAGGTCACTGGCCAGGAGGGGTTTTTTTCCTCATTGAGCTGCTGGCTTCTCATCGCTAGCCTCTCCTTCTCCTGGAGTAATTCCCTCATCTGGTGAAACAGATTCAGGAACATCTAAGCAGAAAAATACGATGTCAGCTGTTGTCTGTTTTGATATGAAGGTTAAAGATGTATAGAGATGGTTTGAGTCCCCATAAGTAATTTGGAGGATTCTACAGTACCTTAAAGATGGTTGTAGAAGGAAATCCAAGTTGAGAGGTTTCCTCGTGGGTATTGCATTTGTCACATATGAGTACTGAGTGCTGTGGTGGAATGAAGTTAAATTTACATGACCAGGATAAATGACAGGGTTTTTAAATGGCTGGTGAAAGCAAAGCTGAGATTGGATTTCCAATATAGCAAATCTGTCAATGAAGGGGTTCAAAAAGATTTGTGTTACATGCCCTCTGTAGAGTTGAGGGGGAACTCGGATGTAGGCCAGTAGATTTATTTCATTTCATTTTTGTATTTGTCTGTAGTGATTTCATGCTACTGTAGTTAAGAGTGTAGTGTCACAATTGCACAGTAAAGGCTTGTTAAAAGTTAACTAAGTAAGTGACTTTATCCATCATTGCTGCATAATAAAATGCATGTGCTCCAATAGATAAGATGTTCTCAATAGACATTCTCACCTAGGGTTGCCTATGGGTAGTTATGCAATATTTGTATAATAACTAGTTAAAATAATTTTATCAAGTGTATCTAATTTTAACAAACTGATAGGCTATATCTATTCCTGTGATAACAGATGTTTTTTTTAATTTATTTTGTTATAGATAATCTTTGTTGTTACCATTATTCTTAGACTACAGTACATTTCTATTTTCTGATTGGCTACTGTATCAGCCAATCTGGTTACAAATGCCGGAGAAGGTCGTGTGCATGGATCTGTCTACTGCGCTGAAGTCACCACTTATAGACAGTGAGCCTAAACTGCTGCTAGAGCACCGGTACTGAAATAGCCTGATAACACCGAAAGTTTAATTGAAGATAACGGAAAATATCCACAGATTTTCGTTGTGCAACTGAGATGCAACCATGCACTGTTTGAAAGTGTTGCGTGTGACAAACTCTGCAGCTGTGGAATTGTTCTTCAAAGATGCCAAGAAGAAGGCTTTCACTTGCGCCTTGGCTGGTTGCCACAATTATCACCTGGCACGTGCACAGTGTCTATACATAAAATCAACAATGCGCTACCAGCGACCTCCTACAGATATGGACCACTTTCATCTCAAATTGTGAGTTTCCCCCTCCCCAGTTACATCTACATAACGTTAAGTCTCAAGAGGGAATATGTTGTGCTGGTGGTAGTCTATTGCCATGCTGCTTGTAAACGCAAGTGGGTCTTTAAAGGTAGAATCTGTAATGCCGGCAAACAGTGACCTCTAGGCAAAAGCACCCTGCTTGGTACTGCACTTTGTTTCAATTTTAGTTTGTTTTGGTCTAATTTGCGGGTTGGAATGGAGTGAGTATAGGGGAGAGGTTGCTATTGCTATCCAGTATCCAGACCTCAGGCTCTGCCAAGAGAAGCCTGAAGACACGGATAGTACTGATGTTTTATTTACTGTATGATCACCCTGGGTGATTACTCGTTTGACGTCGTTGATACTATCTCTACTGACGCAGTTATGTCCTGTTGTTTTTGCTTACCTATTATACCTTTCTATGATTTTCCCTGTGTTGTTTATCATCACTATTACTTTATTATTATTATACTCTAGATTATCATTACTATTGTTACTACCTTGTTGTATACGAACTTGATGCCCACTTCAACACCTATTGAAATTTGACTTGAGGAAATTCACATCATAATAAGTTACTAAACTACAGACCACACATCAGACCAAAACCAAAAAATGTAAGCAAAGTGCAATACCAAGTGGGGCATTTTTGTCAAGAGGTTGCTGTTTGACTGCTTGACAGAGTCTACCTTTAAAGGGATAGTCCACCACATTTTTAAGCCTATAATTTGTCACAAACTGAGTTCCATCCAAAATCGCTTGTGTTTTGGTTTTTGATTTATTGGAAAAAGGAAATGTTGGCATG
>OMKL01064276.1:8801-19646 GCA_900302295.1 Parasudis fraserbrunneri | reverse complement strand
TTGTTTTTTTTGTTTTTTTTTTTTTTTTTTTAAAGCTGCACTATGGAAGATTGGCAGCCTGTGGCCGTGAGAGGTAATTGCACCTTGTTTAAACATGGAAGATAAGAGAAAATGGCAACAAAAAATAAATTTCTTCAAGCAAGGTAACTTTGGGCACTGTTTTACATTTGTGTCGTTAACATTTCATGCTCTAGAACACGGGTTCCCAAACCTTTCCATGCCAAGTCCCCCCAAATAGCATTAGCTTCTGGCCAGGGCCCCCCTTTTCGCGAGATGTCTTTAAAAACCTTTAAAAAGTCGACTGTTTCTTTGGCCTCTGTCAGGCGCTTTTGTTTCAAGTGATGCTGAAGTTTAGACGGTTTTAAATATTCATTTGAGAGGTTCTTAAGGCAGAGAACACATTTGGGGCACTCATACCCATTCTTACGTGCAGCAATAAATCCATACATTATGTATGCTGCCTCATACTTGCAAATTTTACTTAGCCAGGAGTTTTTTTGCGGTTGAGCTTTTTTCAGCTGGGCTGTTGGTCTACTCATCAGGTCTTTTCCTTTTCAAAAACGTATCGATTTTAGTGAGTTAGCTCTAGCTAGCTAGATGCTAGCAAGCAAGCTAGCTAGCTAAATTTCAGGAGCAGAGCAGCTTCGTGGCAGGCGCAGACTGTCACCAGGTCAACATTGACATTATGTGATGAATGATGTTTTGACTGGCAGGCAGTTAGAAAGATGGGCATGGCAAATACTATAAATTATATTTTATGATAATACACATAATAATAATTCGATTGTATTTTCTTTTTGTTTAATTATTTATTTTTAGCACAGAAATTAGTCCATAGCCTTTTACGTATTTCACAGCACTGGTCATGCCCGACCAGAAGAGCTTGGGCAATTTATTTCATGCATCGCTGTTGGGAGGGTATTGTCTTGTTCAGCCCAACTCGGTTCAACTCATTGATTTAGCTTGCTAAAGAAGCAATATTTTTTCATGAAAAAGTTACCTAGTGCAACTTTAAGCTAGAATTCACACAGGGACATTATTCAGGGCTTTAAACAAGGAGCCTACTTGCAAAGTGTATCACAAATAACACATTACTGGAGAAATATTTCTCATTTACAGAAATCCTTTATAATAACAATAATAATAGTTATGATGAATGGCAGGTAATGGAGTATCTGAAACATCCTTTAGGGGGCACTGTAAGACAGTACTGACAGCAGTAAAAACTCAACAATAGCGACTACTGGCACTTTGCCTGTTTAATTTCCTTTAAAGCACCTGAAGTGATTAATTCTGAATAGAGAATGCCTCCTCTGTGGGGTGCACAATACATATCCAAAACAATGTCCACTAAATCTGCTGCAAATTGATTTCAGGTTTTGTAGTCAATGGGCAAAGCACTGGACTGGTTGAGGTACCTTGTCCTCTATTGAATGGACCTCTTTAAAAGTTAATAAGAGGATTTGGACAGTTCATCTTGCATCTTTGAATTATTGAGCATTTCTGTAAGAAGTCTAAATTGATTATTCATGTCTCAATTAAAGTAATTCCTCTGTGGACACCTCATGAGTGTCCACAGGGTCAGAGCATCGAGCAGGCTGAAGGTAGGAAGTAATGTGCCATGGTTCATTTTCCACATAGTGTGACAATGGGTTTACATACAGTACAAATACTGCTACAAAACAGAAAGAATAATATACTGTATGCAGGTTAGCCATGTCAAAGATGCATTTTAATCTCAAAGTCTATACGAAAAGAAGTGGAAAAACTCTACAGTATATGTTACATCATCAAGACGGACTTGCCTGCACACATTGCAGTCTCCTCACTGACTGACAGCAAGTAGTGTTAATAATAATAATAATAATAATAATAATGATGAATGTGTTTTATATTTAGTTATTTCTTCTGATCTCAGATGCCATCTAAACCACTGTATGCCATCTAAAACAAGAGGGATGAATATGGAGAGGGGTTAACTGTGGTGTGAATGTGCTGTTCTTTTGTCCCCATACCCCACTGAATGGGTGAGCTGATGTCTTTCAAGTGGATGATCTCACACACGAGATTAGAATTTTGAGAACTGAACATTCTAATGATGATGTCATAATGGCTACATTCTAAGATAGAATTCTGAGGAACATTCCACAAAAAAATACACCTGAAAGGGTTTAAATTCTATACCAAATAAAAGGAGGAGGAAAATACAGGACCTTTGTGTGTGGAATTACGAAGAAGATGTTAAGAAGAGCAGGTTACATATGGTTTGTGATTCCTTTCCTGATGCTAAAGCAAACTTTGTAAACACTACTTCTGTTGCCTGAACATCAATGGTAAGGAGCACAGCTTACCTGAATGAATCAACTGTTACCGAAACGGATGATAATATAATTATAGAGGAATAATAGTAAAATAGTATCAATGAATGACGAAAAAAGATATCGTAGTGCCTGAGAACTTTATGCATGAAAAAAGGAAACACAAGGACAAAAAAAGGACGAGCACATGTTATTTCTCCCTTGGCATTAGGGGTCACTAACTTTGCATTGATAAGAGTTTTGTTGTTGCTGTTTGTTTTTTGTGTATGTTTTTTGTTGTTGTTTTTTTTAAATCAAATTAGTAAACTCCATAATACCTCTCTGTCTGGTTTTATGACAGACAACAGTTTTCTGAAGTGTGTATTGAAGATGAATCCTCAAGAAAAATCATGGCAATATTCGCCTTGCCTCAACAACTGATAAAGCACACAATTAATTGATAAAAGTCAAAGTTACTCATACAATATGCCATAAAGCTGTATATACTATGTCCAGGAGATGGGTGGAATTGAGAGAGGAGTGCTCAGAGAGGTGTATATATGTAAGGTGGAGGTGAGAAATTTGAAGAGAGGCTTTGATGACAGAGACACAGGAAACTCGTATGTTTTCAATGAAGATTAAGGTGAAAGAGAGATAGAAAGATTACAGACAGGGAAGCTAAAAATGAATGGAGAGGTGTAAAGAATGTAAGAGATAAAGACGGCGGTAGAGGTAGAGACGGGGAGAGAAGTAGAGCCAGAGAAGCGCAGCACTTCTTTTGTAAAGGTTTTGTTGAAGTCTCTTTGTGTGCTGTTTGTCCAAGGTCTATTGTTCCCCATCGATGTGTTTTGTTACCATTGCCTATTTCAGCATCTCTGCCTCAAAGAGCTGAACACTCGCCCTCTGTTCTCTTAATCCCCCTTCGAAGCCTCTGATTGGACAGCGTACACAGCCACAACGGCCATTAAGGTCACTTGTGTTTTTCCATCAGCCCCAAAGACAACCTTACACCACCTTTTAATAGCAACAGAAGAGCACATACTATCATAGATGTGATCTATTTGACCTGTTATCAAAGTAATCCTGAAGACATAATTCTATACAATTCAGAGAGAAAAAAGCAAATAAAATAAAATGGGGAAAATCCTTGAGACAAAAAAAAGAAGCAAAAGCCAAAAGCTGTGTGCATTTGAGGTATTTGTTGTTGGTGGTACTGAACTCCTGCCTTTCCCCTGAACCTCTCTGTCACAACTCACATGGCAGATGCAGGGAAACGTCTCCCTCTTCTAAACACTTAGAGCACATAGCCTGGTTTCTTAAACTATGGATCATTTGGGTCCCTGACTTGAGATGTTTAACAAACCATGGCATACAGTATACAGTGTCGGTCAATGTATCACTTCTACACAACCTGTATAAGAACAAAGTACTGTATACAAAAACATTCTCATGTTGCTCCGCTCCGCCTCATGTCTCAAGTCCTCCTCTTCCAAAAGAATAGTTACATCAACAGCTCCCAATCACCTTATTCTCTTTAGAAGAAAGGATGATGACGAGAGTTGGGGTGAGGGAGGGACAGATGAGGGACATTCTGAGAGTATGTCGAAGTTGTGCTGACAATGCAGCCAGCGCATGGATGGATGGATGGAGAGCTGATCAGGGTAGATTCAGCCAGTTCAGGTCATCTGATCTGTGAGGGAGAAGAAGGGGAGTTATGACTGACAGCTGTTTACTTGTCTGTCTGTCTGTCTGTCTGTCTGTTTGTTTGACTGCTTGTCTGACTTAGTATCCCCTGTTTGTCTTTCTGTCCAACTTCCTTTACTGTATTTCTGACTGCCTGTCTAACTGCCCTTTCAGTACTGTATATATATATATATATGCAGTAAAGCCTTTCAGGTGTATGAGCTTGCATATGAGACTAGAATTTTGAGAACTGAACATTCAAATGATGATGTAACAATGGCCACTGGCCATTGAAATCAATTGAGTTACATTCTAACAAAGAATTCAGAAAAGATATTCCAAAACAACTAAATAAATAACACACGCGCATGCTTCTCTGTTTGCCTGTCTCACAGCTTCCCCACCTGTCTGATAATTATTTCTCTACATGTGTGTGTAGCTGCCTAATCATACAGTGTTTCCCATACATAAGATTTATTTGTGGTGGTCCACCACAATATCACACCACAAATTGATTTCCCCCAACTGACATAATAACACATTAACAGTGTTTCTTGCATTGCATGTACAGTCATTTCCTCTATTTGACACTGTATCTTACCCTCTCCAACCTGCCAACACCACAAATAATCTAAGGACCTATGGGAAACATTGGCATTTATCTACATGGTTGTAACTGTCCCATTAAACATTTTGACGTCCATTAGCTGTCTACTGGCTGGGCCAGGGTTTCTAAACAACCCAAAAAGGTGTCAAAATCAAAGTATGTCTTACATCAATCTTTGTTAGACGTTGTTTCAATGTTGTATAAACTGCAGTATTGAAAAATGCAGGCTAAGAATACAACTGCTTAAAAAAATCAGTGAAAGTCTTACAATGTCAGAATATACATTTAGGTTGAATGAAAGGCCAATTCATGTCAAGTTGTATTGCAATGTCAGTTGGCCTGGACTCAGGTAAGCCAGATGCTTGCTGGGGTCTCTCTTTTGTCTCGTCCATCTATCTCTACCACTAATAGAGAGTGAATGAAAGGATACAGGTGGTGAAGAGAGCACACAGTTTACCAAAATAGAGAGAAAAAGGTACGGGGGTGTCACATACTGAGCCTCTTTCTTTGTGATGACTTTTCCTGTTGCAAACCTCTCAGCTACTGCAGACAGTGCTGGGTCATAGTCGAGGCTCGCTGCTGCTATTACCTCATCATTCCTGTGGAATAACATAGATTTAATGAACACACCATATCTAGAACAACATATCAAGTAAGAAATTGTCAAGGTTACACTTAAATCTGCATTTTGGATGCATAGTAAATAGAGTTTCTAAGATTAACTTATGGAATACATAAAGATGAAATAAAAGCTGTTTTCCTTAACTTACTTGACGTAAAATGCCAGAAACTTTAAGTCTTCGAGTTTTCCTTTCACTACCATCTCAGTGTATCCCTCCCCATAGCCTGAACAGAACCAACAGAGAAACATGGAATACAACATAGCAACAAGTCGATCTCATGGTTCATGTTTCTATGAAATTTGGGATGCATGCGCCAAATAGGGGTAATTTTATCTTAACCAAGTTTCAAAGTGTTCATACAACTCACTTTGAATTCTAAGCCATTATGTTATAGGCCACATCCGCATTCACTAATAACAACCAAAAATCATAGTTAAAACAAGTACTTCCGCTAAAGGTTGGTGTGCCAAAATTCATAACCCTTGGTCAACCCTTAGAAATTGAAAGTTTTGGCATTTGCAGTGTCCTCTACTGGTCGATTTGAAATACCTTTACACACTTAGATATCTAATCCCTTTTAAAGGAACACTCTTGGAACATTTTGGGAAATACACTTATTTGCCAAGTCGGACAAGAAGATTGATATCAGTTTCATCTCTGTGTGTCCAGTTGCCCCAGAGGGAGGCCCAGGTGCATGCTAGCCTAGCTTAGCACAATGACTGGAAGCACTAAGGAGCAGCTAACCTAGCTCCATCAAAAGTTAAGAAATACAACTTCCAACAACTCCAAAACTGATGCACAGAGATTAAATTGATATAAATCTTGTTGTCTGACTCTTGGGAAGATGACACATTTGTATTTGTATTTGTATGTGTATTTCCCAAAATGTTGAAATGTTTCTTTAAGTAATGTGCAACGTTTCATTATTACTGGATAAAGAGCTAGGTTCATTCTGTGATAGAGGAAATACAAGCAATTCCCACACTGACAATTCCAAAAAACGTAACTATTCACAATAGAGGCTTTCTGATGCAAAAATGCAGAAAGCCTATGTTTGTATTAAAATGCAAAAAGTCACTGTTTTCGTTTTACTTTTTTAAAGTTCTTTTTTTTTGTCTGGGATTTACTGTCATTATCACCTCATCTAATTTGGATCCTTCACACTTGTAATCCACCTCCTCAGGACTAGATTTTAATATGAGTGCAAACTGCCTGTAGCATTTCAAGAAAGATTACATCTCACAAGTTAATCACAGCATAAAACCCATCTGGTAATCCTGTCTGATAGGAGACTAGGAATAACGTGGGCCCTAATAACGTGGGCCCTAGGATGCTCCCATAAGCTTTGGAAACTGCATTTATTAATTTATGTATTTATTTTGGCAAGCAACAGCCACTGCAGTGTAATAGCAGAAATCGAAACAAAAATGGCAGCCATGGAGCACCTGATAGTTGTGCCAATACAGCCAACGGAGTAATAAATCAGGCTCTTACAGACTGTATATATTATATTCAAGATACGGTACTTTCACTAAGTGCATTTCTTTCCCCTCCTGTACACATTCTGTGTATATTTGTGTATATTTGCATTCGCCAAGATGCCCACCTGCATATCGAATTGTTTTGCCCAGTAGGACAGTCCAGTAGAAAGGAACGGAGTTGAGCTCAGTTGGTCTGTCTAGCATGTTCAAGGCTGCTACCCTCCCTAACAAAAGAAAAAACAAAAACAAAAAAAGAGTAGTGGAGAGGAAACAATGACAGGAGAAAAATACAGAAAGACTGTCAGACAACCATATATCACTCTTCCATTTTTGGACATAATACATTTAAAATAAATTAATAATCATTCCTAAACTTTTAGTATATTTAATATTATTTACCTTGACCTTGCAGCCTATGCATTATCTATCATAAACAAATCATAAGTAATAACAACAAAACTTGATTTGATTTTTTATCATTGAAATGATAAACTTTTAGTATAAATCACATATGTTGAAGTTAATCTTGCTCTAATATGTTTTATACAGGTCCGCAGAGTTGGGGAAGCTATTCTGAAAGCAAAGCTTTGCAAGCAACCAATTACTTCACACTGGAAGGAGTTGAACTACAGCAAAGCTACCATCAAGAGAAATATACTTTGGTTAACTAAAGCTACTTAGAAAAAGTAGTTCAAAGAGATCAAAGCCACATATTAAGCTTATACCAAATTATAGTCTCATGACCGTATAATATGCCACTCAATTGAGTTTATTGCAAAGTGCACACTTCTTATTTTAATAGCTGCCTACCAGTCCGATGGGAAGCAACACCAAATAACCCTATCTGGGTTCCTCACAGAAAAAAAGGACAAGGAATGTTAGCTTTCTGTTGTATGTGTTTATCTTAGCAGTTAAAACAGTCAACAAAAATGTTGAAGTTAACCCTTTTTAAACCATTTACCAACTTGATTTTACCAATGGGCCTGTCAGCTTAGTTGTCAGAGCAGATTTATTTATGGCACATGAGCAGTCTCTCAAAATTCTTGTTCCTTCTTTTTATAGACATGAAATAGTTGTAGTTCCGGTAGTTAACTACACCTCAAAATAGCAAAAAAAGTAATTAACAACTAGAATCACTATACAAATTTGAGTTTAGTTGAACTACCAGCAAGCTACTACAAACTGGAGTTAAACAACTAGTTTAATTACTTGTAGTGAAACTACTCCCCATCCCTGCAGGTCCGACAAGTATGTTTGATGCCATGGATAAATAGTATATCTTGTATGGATGGAGTTCATAGCCAGTTACCATGTGCTTGTGCCATCTGCCAGTGTCCAATTGAGACCCTCTGGTTTTTGGCCATCTTAAGAGGGCAGCTGGCCAGGTCACCCCCGCAGAACACACCAGGGACGTTAGTACGCATGTACTACAGGAAGGAGAAGAACCAGAGAAAAACCTGTGACAAGCTCTTGTATGAAGACCGACTCTGAGAGAAAATGCAGACGATGCGAGGCAGATAATAGGAAAGTAAGTTATGGGTTTACCTGATCCACTGTGACATAGTTCTTTGAGTCCATGGCTACTTTACTGTCCTGCAGGAACTCTGAGTTAGGCATTACACCTGGTAGAGAGAGAAGAGGATAGGGTGGTTGAGGAAAAGTTGAGTAAAAAATGCAATACAGTTCTTAAACTACCAGTGTTATTCAGCAGGTTCTTTCTCTTCTTTTTTTTCTATTTCCATCAATTCTCCACCACTGTTTTACACAAATCAAAGTTGCATCGTTTCACTGCTCACAGAATCCCACTCAGTCTGAAACTCCCTCAAATATCCCTATGACAGACCTTATTCTATAATCCATCAATGTGAACTGAATGGTGTTGTTTTTTTGTACTGATTCCTGCTACTGTAAGGTAGGTTTTCATATTCACATTCACATTCATTTAACCAATAAGAATCTTTATCTGACTAATATTGTTTAGTAATCAAATAAATACTCAGCTAGCTGGCACTCCCTTGTTTTTTCTACCATGGCATGCGACCTTTAACCTTTCATGTTCATTCATGACACAGCCTTTTGTTGAGGGAAAATTACCCAAAATGTAATGACAAAGACATGCTATGGAAAATGGCCCATGGTTAATCATGAATAGAGGCATAATCAAAGAAAACAGCCTAAACAATTAAATACACCAGTATTCTCCTGGAAGTGTATGATTATTGCAAGTCAAATTGTACTTACCAATTCCAACAATCAAAACATCCGCTGGAATGACTGTCCCGCTCTTAAGCACAACCTCTTTTACCTTGGTGTTGCAGTGGAAGTAAGAGAGGAGGAGAAAAATGATTAATCCATTACAGAGAGAGAGTGAGAGAGAGAGAGAGAGAGAGAGAGAGAGAGAGAGAGAGAGAGAGAGAGAGAAATGAATAATATCCCATATGAGTTCATAGTTTCATGGATTGTATCAACTTATTCAAACACATTGACATACTTCAAGGATCATGCATTTTATTCATGCATACCTTCCCATTCACACCTCGGACCTCCGTCACAATATCATTCATGTAGAACGCCACGTCCTTCCCTGACAGCATCTGAAGACACAACAACAATGTCACCTTTAAAACACATTTGAAGACATATTTTAGCATGTTATGTATTCATTTATTTATTTGCTATCTTTGGTTTAGTTCTTGTGTACTTTCTTGTTTCTGTGTTGATTGTAAGCCTGCCTGTCATATTTTACTCCTACTTTTATTTTTCATTTTATTGTTTCTTTGTGTAAAGCATTTTGGCCATTGTAATTAAGATGCTATATCAATCAAATAAAATGTTATATGATTTAACCGAGACAAATTCCTGTACACTTATTCTGTGTGGCAAACAAAGGGATTCAGACTCTGAATTAAGGTGGGTAAAGTACGTTCCCAAAATACCCAAAGTGAAAAGAGCAAAGACAAAGTAAGGACACAATAAAGAGCAGGATCGTGATTGTATAAGATTACATATTCGCTTTCTCTCTCTCTCTCTCTCTCTCTCTCTCTCTCTCGCTCTCTCTCTCTCTCTCACTATCTCTATCTCACCGTCATGGTCACTTTTCCAATCTCAGGGCCCAAGGTCCTCTGATAAGGTAATTCACTGCTACCTATCACTGTGATTTTAGAGGCCTTGTCTGTCATATAAGATGCCACCTCCATCCCTGAAAAAAAAACAACAACAACATGACTGCAGTTAATGTTGAGGAGCCTTTACAATGGAAACAATTACACAAATTACAGGCTAATTACTATAACAGAAATAACTTCATTACTTTTTTATTTATTTATTTGTAATTGTTTGACGACTGCTTTCTCAGGTAAACTACAAAAATAAAAAAAAATAAAAAAATCATATTTCAAACAGTTAATGACCATAATTGCAATTTGTTCCCCTGGAGTAATTTACACTGAGACACCTTTTCCCATACCCCCATTAGTGTTACACTGAGACACCTATGGTACAGTTACTGATATCATGTCCAGCACCTCTCTCCAAATCCCTACCTCTCTCAAAATCTAAGATTGTAAAGAACATTTCAATATTTTAGCATCTTGAAAATGCATTACCAACAAAAGACGTTCCCACGATGACAATGCGGCAGCCCATACAGGCTGCATGGATCTGTCTGGCATCCTCTGGTGTCTCCAGCATCTTTACATTCTCCAGTTCCATGCCAGGGACATCCAGACCCTTTGCTCTAAAGGACAGACCATGATAATGCAATGTTCATTGTAGTGGTGCACTGAGAACAGTACTGAATATCATCCCTAGACCGGGCTCATTAACTCATATTTGGCATTAGTGAAGGCCAGAGATCAGGTGCTAGCACAGTGCTATTTGAAAATATGTTTAAATATACAATCAGACAAAAAAAAAAAAACATTCTCAAGAATAATGTAGCATGGCCAACAATTTATATCTCAATAAAAATACACAATATTGGAAAGTATATAAAATCAAAAGCTTATGATTGTAGTTAGTCAGCAAAAAACAAAACAAAACAAAAAACAGAAAAAAACAAAACTAATAAATTAACCTTGAGTTCACTGGTAGTGTGTCTGTGAGTATGTGTGCATGTGAAAATGTGTGTGTGTGTGTGTGTGTGTGTGTGTGTG
>OMKL01064274.1:0-15219 GCA_900302295.1 Parasudis fraserbrunneri | reverse complement strand
AAGCCCCTTGACTTTCCCCTTAGTTGAGTGCACCAAACACACACACACACACACACACACACACACACACACACCACACACACACACTCTCTCTCTCCCCCCCACACACACACACACTGAGACACAGACACACACACACACACACACACATTGCACTGTACACTCTTAGCACACTACATCCATCTTATAGTCAGGCATCCTTACACTAGCTGAACGGGATGTCGACATTGCACAGCTATACTGCACTACGCATTATCTATTGTACATATATCAGTTATACTGCACTACACATTATCTATTGTACATATATCCTTATTTACACTGTACAGTTATACTGCACTACACATTATCTAGCATTTAGCCTATTTACTTTATACTTTTTACTTTTGTAACATTTTTATTATTATTACTTCTTCTATCTTTACATTTTCAATTGTTGAGCACTGTTGAATTGTTAATTGTTCAATTGTTTTTGCACTGTTGAGGAGAGCTGGACTGCTTCTGCATGTTGTGCATTTGACAAATAAAGAACTTGAACTTGATCTCCATACACAACCTTTTTCATATTCTAGAATTTTCTCAGCTTCTAACATGATACGAGGGCCTACATTTCACGACGACTCACCCATTAAGGGAGAACCAGTTTCCTCTTCCTCAGGGTCCTACGTGGCTGGTCACAGTGTCAGACTGACTGGATGATGTGTGTGTTGTACTTTTTTTATGCAGGTACGTTCTCCAATATGCTCTGTGAGGTTTCAACTACTGTCTTACAGGCTGGTTTCGTTTTGAGTTTCAACAGACACCCCATCCCGGGGCCGTGACGTTTGACTCATTTAGTCAAGCAAACGTGCAGCCTTGATCTTGGCTGTGGTTAGCAACAGTGTTGCAGGGCTACTTTTGGAAGTGGGGGAGCTCACCTACTGTCTGGCGACAATGATCATAGAGTGTAGACATTTGGTTTATCATTTGAAAATACAAAGAGGTGGGGGAGCACTGCTCTCCTGTCATTACACCCCTAGTTTGATATTGACATTTATAAAAGTGAAAACTTAAGACTGCTTAACCCATCAAAAAAAAAAAAAAGAAAAAAAAAATGTTGAATATATAAAATGTGTTGGAAACACTTATTTTAGGAGAAAATTCAGCTGGAAGCAAAGTAGGCAGGCTAACTATTGGGGGGTGTGTGTGTGTGTGTGTGTGCGTGTGTGATGACCTCTGGGCCATAGCCTGGCCTAGGTGGGTGTGTCTTTCTCTCTTCTTGCTTGTTGGGAGTGGCTGTCTTGCGCTCTCTCTCCTAGCCCCTCCCATTCAGAATTATGCTTAACTCTCCTCTCGTTAGCAGATTGGCTTCACCTGGAGAGAGGAGGCCATAAAGCATGGCCTCTTGAGCTGTGGCTCAGTCTCCCTCCACTCCTGCCTTGATGGCAGCTGCTGGGCCGGTTTGTTTCTTTTTATATTTTACAACACCAGCTCACCTCACTCCCCTGTCAATGCATCCAACGCCATCCACACATACACATACACATTAAAGGTCAAATAAAATAAAATAAAATAAAAACATACTGATTTACTGAACAACACACCTCATGTTCGTTGATTAATTAAACTAATATTATTGTTTAACTTGGTCCTTTTGGCATTTGGTCTACCATTTTTGTTATGACTTGAACGAGCGGTCAAAACGTGCGTGTGCCACCCCCTGGCCAACTGTCGCCCTAGGGAAATGCCGTTGACCACTACAGAGTGTGCTGCGCTTCCTGGCAAACCTGTAGCGACTCCTCCACTTGGGTTGACTGGTGGGAGGGTCTCGCCGGGGGACCATCACAAATGACCAAAAAAGGTAAAGGCATCTTTTCTGTACACAGTCCTTCAGCAACAGTAAACTGTAGACATTTACTTTATCACGTGCCACTTTTAGCATTTAGAGAAGAATGAGGGCATGGTTAAGATCATAACATTGTTCAAATGTAATAGAAGTGATTACTGAGATCCTGGACACGAGGAAACTGAGTAGGGGAGACACAGCAAAGCAGGTTCCAGCAGGATTCCATCCTTAGGCAAGGACCCATGTGGTTCTAGACACAGGCACCTATATACAGTACCCAATTGAAGTATTCCATACGAATTTTGGGAGGAGGCTCACACCACACACACTCTCCGCCCTGCCTCTCTCCATCTCTCACCGGTTCTGTGTACGTGTCCAACAAATCCACCACCATGCAGAAGGGCAGCGTGCCATTCGTCCCCATCTCGCACGCTGCCCCCCTCGTGCCGAGCAAGGCCCCCATTCCTTGAGAACAGTTTGATCACCTTTCTTTTCCCAGGAACTCCTTATTGGCCCGGGATACCTTTTTTTCCCCCTCTCACTTCCCTCTGGAATGGCGTCTCTTTCCCATCCTATCTTTACCATATAGCCCTTTTGGGCAAGCGATCGGCTCCCCCACTACGGGCTAAATGATCTTTCCCCCTTTCCAGAGGCCACTCCACTGGGAGGCCCAACTGCGCTAACGGAGGCAAGAGCTAACGAAAGGTCCCCTTTCGCTCTTCTCTTCCGCTGTCCTCTTCCCAACCGAGTGCACCTGCTCAGGAGCACGCGGCTCCAAGTGCATCCTCCCCAAGCTGCCGTTGCTACGTCGCATAAATAATCAGTTTCTGTTCAATCTGTTAATTTATTTTCTGTGTGATCTCTGGCATGAGCGGAACTAGTGAATTTAGGATTATGCAAATGACAGAAAAACAGTAAACCCACATGGAATTTGATCACAAGAGAAGGGGTTGCAGTTGTCTGCATACAGAGGATATCTTTATTTCTTGAAACCAGACTGCTACGTCCAAAATAGTGGATATACAGTAAATGTCATCAAAGGAGGAAAAAAAAAATCTTTAGTTGTGTATATTGTTTCTCACTGTGCTGTAAATTCAAAAACATCCTCTTCACCAACAAATCAATTTTGATTAGAGACAATACATGAGTTAAAAAAAGAGTATGAAAGCATACATTCATTAAATGGGTACAGTGGAAAATCATTAGTTATTCAAATGCATGCAGCACATTCTAGCCCATAGAATGGGGTGCTTCTCTTAGGCTGTAGAGTTAGCACTGACTTCCTGCACCAGAGGCTGGAAGGTTTCTGGGTCCTCGACACTCTGAAACAGGACAGTGAAAACATGTCATTATGCACTGATGAGACAAAGATGCAATAATTAATTTTGCAAGGCTTCAGGGAGTAAGAAAATTAGGTAATAAGGGTAAATTAGTAAAGCTTTTCAACACATGTTCATGGCTTTAGACCTCTATATTAAAAGAATGCAGCACAGAGGAATCTTTGATAATCCTTTAATTAAAATGGAGCTTAAGCCTACCCAATTTCTGCAATTACGGTGTAAGCAGAGAGTAACAAAGTATTAGAGATTATTAATTGTTATAAAAAGTCTCAGTGTTGAAGTATAGTTGATCGACAATGCTGCACGTCATACCTGGATCCTCTCCTTTCTGCTCCTCCTCAAAGCCTTGATTCCCAGGACAGCAACGCTGACGGTGACACAGAGCTGGAGGACTGCCAGGACGATCAACACAACATCCAGCCCCCCTAACACCATCTATTGAGATAGGAGTTTGGCTTCTGGTGATTTTAAAAGCGGAATGCAGCGAAAATCAACTGTCAGGAGACCTACAGTACTGTAACAGTTAGAGATCTTGTTTAGGATCTCAGCCACCAGTGCAGCATGTTTTAAAGCTTTTTATTATTTTGCTGTGTGTGTGTGTGTGTGTGTGTGTGTGTGTGCATGCGTGTGTTTGTTTTCAATTTTGAGCAGTGCGTGTGATTTGGTTATTGCGATTGGAGTGGTTTGGGGGCAAGATTATAACCATGTTTAGGGCCACCAAAAGTCTGGCTATAGGGATGGCTCTGGTTAAAGGTAGGGATGCCCCAATACCACTTTTGCACTGCCAATATAAACTGTGAGCCCCAAACTTGAATAGGCTGATACCGAGTGCCTATCCGATCCATTACTTTCATTGTAACAGTATAGATTCAGACCAGTCATTTAGGGTCATTGGAGAAACATGATGGAGATATAACCCATTTGATATACCCATAATGAATCTCTTATCTTGCTGGCTTCTATGTGTCACTTTGCTCTGACATGTTACACGTGGCTTTTGGTATTGGATGTTAGTATTAGGGATATTCTCTAATACCAATACTCAATTTCAGCCTGGTATCTGCCCGATATTGATACCAGTATCGGTGCAAACCTTGTTACAAGCTGTGTTATGTTATCATGACCTAATCCAGAGGGTCTAATGCCACAAAGTTTTTACACTCACAGAAAGAAGTTCTTTGCCCTCCCTGCATTTTGCCATATAGCTCTCTCTCATGGCCGTGTCCACAGAGGATGGAGTTGCGGTGGGCACCCCGTACCGGTAGTTGCCCCGTCTCCAGTAGTAGTCACTGTCATCATTTCTGCAGAGCCACCACAGATAGGACTGTATATTTCCCAGGTCAATGGCGTAGAGCACAATGGCTGTGATGGCAAACGCAACTCCCACCAGGCTCATCAGCACATTGATTCCCACCTGAAGGAGAGGAGGGTCACCGGATGGAAGGTTGTATGCTGCTGCTTATATTTAGTTGGTGACAGGATTCACTTCAGATTAAATGATATGAGTGAACGACTCACCAAGCAGGGATTAGGAAACCTCTCAGTCAGAATACACATGATGCCAAATGCAATAAACTAGAGAAAAATTACAAAACGATTGCCAATAATTATCTTCAGGTGTAGTAAAATGATACTGTAAAAGGAAAACATAAACAAACAATTAAATAAATAAACAGTAAAATTTAAAGTTCGGTTGCTTACCAAACCACCCAGACAGTAAGGGGGTACAGAATATTGTAATATCCAAAAGGACCTGGAGCTTACACGGATGATACCAAGACCAATATTTAGCAACCCAACCATGATCTGTATAGTCTGTGAAGGAGGAAAAGGTAGGGACATATCTTTTAGTGTAAGAATAGTCTTTCTCACCCCTGATGGCAGTTGTTACTACGACTACTAATAATAATGATGATATAAATACAGTTCATGTTACTACTACTGCTACTACTAATAATAATAATGATATAAATACAGTTCATGTTACTACTACTGCTACTACTACTACTAATAATAATGATATAAATACAGTTCATGTTACTACTACTACTAATAATAATGATATAAATACAGTTCATGTTACTACTACTACTAATAATAATGATATAAATACAGTTCATGTTACTACTACTAATAATAATAATGATATAAATACAGTTCATGTTACTACTACTGCTACTACTACTACTAATAATAATGATATAAATACAGTTCATGTTACTACTACTGCTACTACTAATAATAATAATGATATAAATACAGTTCATGTTACTACTACTGCTACTACTACTACTAATAATAATGATATAAATACAGTTCATGTTACTACTACTGCTACTACTAATAATAATAATGATATAAATACAGTTCATGTTACTACTACTAATAATAATAATGATATAAATACAGTTCATGTTACTACTACTACTAATAATAATGATATAAATACAGTTCATGTTACTACTACTACTAATAATAATAATAATGATATAAATACAGTTCATGTTACTACTACTAATAATAATAATAATAATGATATAAATACAGTTCATGTTACTACTACTACTAATAATAAGGTACAGTGCACTGCACATTATACTGTGTGTTTGTTGTGTATAAACCTTGGTTTACATTTGAGCTGTGCCACTCACCGCCAGTGCTGACAAACTCCTTAGCAGCTTCCTCAGTCCCTGGGACACAGAGCAGCACAGCGGGCTGTAGCAAAGAGCCCCAAAGATTTGACACAGCGGAGGCCAAGCACTTTTGGGATTAGTGGTCATGGTGAACACGTTCACCCCCTCACCCTTGGTGATGGTCACCGACATCCCGATCACTCGTGGAGAGAAAAGACAGTGGAGATGAGTTATCATTAGGTCTCCTCAAATCAATTGTGTGGAAAGGTTGTCTCGTCGACATTAGAGAACTGAAGATATTTGAGTTCAAAAATCATTACAGAAAATGACTTTTTTTTCAACAGTGTCAACATTTTCATGACAAGAACAAATTGAACATTGTGGATTATTTTAGATTATTTTATTTTATTTGAAAGGGAGCTCAATAATATTTTATATTATAAAGGCCATGTTTTCATGGTCGTGCTAGAGAGAAGACAGTAGCAGAGAGTGAAAAAGAGTGTCTGTTATTTGTTCTAAAATAAGCTAAAGCTAAATTATTTTTGCATCTAAATAACATGATGCAATCAATAAAAATGGTAGAGGGAAAATGGTAGAGGGAAAAAGCATAGTTGACAAGGTACTGTTGTCTTGAGTGAAGAAAAATAAAATGACTGCTACTATTTTGTCTGTGATATTTTAATCTAATTTAAGCATTAGGCCACTAGATGGGGTTATATTATATATAATATATATTGTTACCAAGTTGTAAATGTAAATTCAAACTGGAATTAATTAACTAATGGAAAAGTTTTTTATTGATTTGTAGATTTAATATAAATACCATTTGATTACCACATAAAATGATTACCATTCTCAAATGTTGAATTTGTATTCCTCTTCCTAATCTGATTAATCAAAACACTCCAAACGGTTGGTCTTTTGTTTTGGGGAAAGTTTGACTTTGACACCGTCACTGTATTTTACTTAATACTTCCCGGTTCTAATCAGGTCAAAAGCTTTGAAAAAGTACTCACTCAAATCTTTACAGAAAAACACATGCTCTTTTCACATAATAAGACCCAATCCACTAATAATTGTTGATTAAAGGTGGTCTCACCAGCTTATGACTATTTGGTTAGACACCCCTACAAGTTCTGATTGAACTCCACTTCTCTCTCCAGTCCAGCAATGAAACCTGTTTGTTGCGCAGTTTCTGTTAGAGGGAGGGAAGGAGGGAAGACTGTATGCAATTTCCTGGTTGTCCCTCCTCCATAATGATATGAACAGTTAACCCTTTGCTGTCAAAACTGAGTATAAGTAATAAATAAAAGTATACAATCAAGAAAATAAATCATATCAAGAATAATTATATACCAACAGCATTTCACATAAATGTATGTTTGTACAGTAACAATTAAGATTACTAAGCAAACACCAAATGTAACTTTCATTTAGTCAGACCCATCATGCTCAGGCAACATTTAACTTATTGAAATTAACAACTGCTTGAATGAATTCAATATGAGCATAGCAATTAAGCCGTAATGAGGAGATTTCTGGTTTATGTGGTTTCAGACACCCACCAAAAATAACAACAAACAACAAAAATAATCATAATAAAATGAAGAGAGAGAAAAACTGAGAAACATATATATAAATAAATTATTCATCTAAAATGTAGGAGAGTGATCGCACTTGAATTAAAAACACTTCCTATAGAGTCTTTGTAGCCCATGGCACCTTAGCGCTTCCCAGAAGGAAACATTATCTAACGGATGGAACACGGGTGTGAGTCATCATCTAAGATATACAAGGTTTTCTTCCTGACATGGAGTGTGTACACATCATCCAATTGATGCTGAGGTTTCCCAACAATTTTGCCGGAAATCTTTGGCAGTAGTGAATCAGCGGAAAATAGCTACCGATTATTTCAGCATCGGTAAAAGATTAGGAAAAATTATTTGAGACATTGATTTTGTATCAAGGCAAGAATGACCTGGGACCCGCATGTCAAAAAACATTGGTATTGCCCTTTACAATATGGTCTGAGACAATCAGCATAGACGTCCCTATACCAGCTGTTTGATTCTCTGACAGATTCTCTGACAGACAAAACAATTGGAGGTCTTTATTTCTTATCAGAGTATTTGATAATACCCAAAATAATGTGTATACAGTAAAAGAAGCCAAAGCGCAAACTGTGTCTTCATTACCTCTCATTCAGGGTCAGCCCGAGGCATAAGCGAACTAAGTGTCTGCTTAGGACCCCCGTTTTTTTTAAAGACAAAAATCAATACAATGGTACAAGCTGCGAGGAGTCCACAATGCAACGCACACAGATTGTCAAAGGTAGCCTGCTGTAATGCGGATGCCTTCTTGCCACTACCGTCCTATCTTTGGCAAAACCATACCATTGCCCTAGCATATGTATATATGACCACTCATATTCATGCAAGAACCAAAGGGAAACATACAAATCTCGTATCGAGCGGCTAGATGCTTCCAATGAAGAAAATGCCATAAGGACTGCCACATCACCGGGATGTTGCTAGCTAGCTAGCTGAGCTGCGATAACATTAGTTGGTGGGGACAGTAATGGCTAGAAGGCATCCACGTTACAGCCGGCTGCCTCTGACCATGGAAGAACAACACTGTGTGCATTGCACTGTGAACTCCTGGAGAAACCTAAATGATGTCATGGCAGCTTTATGAATGTCCACAATTATACAGCTTTACAAAGACAACAGGATAGAAGCAAAACAAGGCACACCAAAAATACAAAACACAGTAGCTTGGGAGCTGTAGGTGCGAGAATGATCAAGCATTGACAATAGTCAATAGTATCGGCAGCGCAGAGGCGGTGGGGGCCCACAAATCAAATTCTGCTTAGGGCCCCATAAAGGCTTGGGCCGGCCCTGCTCTCACTGTAAATTCATGAACTTCCCTTTCATCTCACCAGTTTCGACTATAAGGACATATACCTGGATTAATCAGAGTACCAAAACATAATTATCGGTATGAGTGGATACAGTTTGAATAACAACAGAACCCGTGGCCATGCAGAGTTATTGATAAAGCAGAACATGGATGCCATGATGTATATTGTTTACTTTAGGCTATGGGGTTAGTGGTGACTTCCTCTAACAGTGGCTTGAAGAGCTCTTCTCCTTGAATGCCCTGAGGAGTAGAAATACAATATTCATAATTCATATTAAGATCAGGAATTCTTCAAATGGTTTCAGAATGGAAAAGTGTACAGTAAATTATTTGAGCTTGATCATACCAAGGATAAAGATGCTACGTTTAGCAAATGTTCATTAACATAAATACATAGATAAATGAAGAAAAAAAGAAAGAAAGAAATCAAAACAATATTAAGCTACAATAGTTGAATATAACTAAAATATAAACCTCAAAATACAAATCTTTTGCAAGAAAGGGGATATTTACAAGGATATTTGAGCCACAATGCATGGCAGTGTGTAGATCCTATTGCCCAGAAAGGACATTTTTACATTTATGTTTAATTTGTAGATTGTGGGGATGGGTTTATAAACAACTTTTTAGGTGAACATTATGACAATACGGCTTTGCAGCTTGGCTGAAAACTAACGACCACCCTTCCAGGCAACGGGGATCTGGACACTGCCATCGTGCATCAGCCTCTACAGCCATCTGAAGACCCACAAGTAGACAACCCGACGGAGAGGACAGTCATACTCGCCTCGGGTGACCGCCGATGATGATGATGATGTACCTCGTTCACTTCCTTTCCGTTTCTCAAAACCTTGATCCCCAATACAGCAGAGCTGATGTTGACACAGAGCTGGAGGACTGCCATGGCGATCAGCGCAATGTTCATGCTTTTCAGAAGCGCCTGGTGCGACAGAAGTATAGTGTGGATCGTTTGCAAACGTGAACGATGTGAGTCAACAATGACAAGGCTGTTAACTGCATTGAAAGCCCCGTGTTATCTACTTTTTCACTTCACAGAAATGGATTACTGTATGTTGTCGGTCTGGCCCCAACATGTGCAACACTCACCAAAAGAAGGTATTTGTTGTCCATGCATCTCTCCCAGTATTCCTCTTGTATTGTCTTCTCCTCAGTAGATGGAGTTGCAGTGGTCGTTTCATGGTCCCAGGGCTCATAGTCGTCACCTTTTCCGCATGACCGCCACACCCCAACATGTATATAATTCACTGTGTAGAGCACAATGGCTGTAATGGCAAATGCAACTCCTGCCAGGTTCATCAACACATTGATCGTCACCTAAAGGAGAGGAGGGTCACCGGATTAAATGTCTTTGCGCGGTATGTCGATGCTAATTGTCTTTACGGAACTTTATCATTTAAAAGGACAGAATGTTATAACTTAACAACTCACCAAGCAGGGACTGGGGAACTTCTCAGCCACAATGCATGTAATTCCAAATGCAATAAACTGGAGAAAGGACAAAATGTTTGAATATTCCTCTGTACTTAAAGCTATAATGTGTACATTTTTGTTTGAATTTTGCTCCAAACCAAAATGTGGACACACTGACTCATAGTCTAGCCTACCGTGAGCGAGTTTCATTAACCAGTTTAGCAGCAGTGCAGAGATATTCCATTCTAAAGTTTCACTGCGAGGCTCCCCCATCTAACCAATCAGAGAAGCTTGATGTGATTTTCACTGAAATAAGCACAACATTTTCTGGTTATTCAGTGGTTAGTCTACATGGTCCTCATTACCGGACTGTATTGAACGAGGACTGCATAGATTCAACCACTAAAAAGTGCTTATTCCCTTTGAGCTTCTCTGATTGGTTAGAAGGGGAAGCCTCTCTGTGACACTTTAGAATATCTGCACTGCTGCTACACTGGTCAGTGAAACTTTCTCACAGTAGACTGTGTGTCCACAACATAATAAACATAAACATAATGTTTTGGAGCGAAACTCCAACAAAACAATCTGTGATCAAAAATCTTACATAGTACCTGTACACAAAAAAAGAAAATATGAACAGAATGTAATTGCTATTATCTTTGACAGTTTGACCAATATTTGTGAGCACGTACAACTCTCCCAATGCGAGAAATTAGACAATCAAGACTCTCTGGACATGTGATGCCATTAAGAGATGCTTTCTGCAACAGCTCCATTGACCATGAATGGGAGATTAACTTTGTGGACTCACAGAAAGTTTGTCTGAACTTTCACAACCAAATGGTTGTGGTGGTGGTGGTTGTTGTTGTTGTTGTTGTTGTTGCTCTTGTTCTTGTTGTCCTCTTCCCCCATATGCAAATACACCATTTTTATAAATAGGTGAAAATAACACATTTGTACTACATGCAAAACACTGCATGGTTTCACCCCAAACCTACATGGGATTAGCATAAATTGGGTTAGTGTTAGTCTGTAGTAGTAGTAATAGTAGTAGTAGTAGTCTGTCTGTAGGGCATGTCTGTAAAGGGGAGACTCGTGGCTACCCATAGAACCCATTTTCATTCAGATATCTTGAGGTGAGAGGTCAATGGACCCCTTTGAAAATGGCCATTCCATTTATTTCCTCGCCGAAATTTACTTTGGAGCATTACAGTATGTAGCCCCCTCCCTGACAAGCTAGCATGGCATGCTTGGTACCTATGGATTCCTTAGGTTGTCTAGTTTCAATATGATACCTTTGCGCTAGCTTAAAAAATAAGCAGAGCCCGTGAAAGTCGGCTAATCAACTGGACCCACCGGCGAGTCTGTCAAGCTTATGGGGTTAAAAGGTCCTTAAGACAAATTTATTTTGTCACAATGAAGGAGTCAAATAGATACACTTGACTCAGAACTGAAAGAAAACAGTCCCTGGCCCCTATGAGCTCTGACAAAAATGAATGTGAGATTGCTTACCAGAACACCAAGCCAAATAGGAAAAAGAGTCTCATCCATTTGCCACCAAGAGCCACCGCCGCTACTTAAGAGGATGACCCCAAGTCCAATGTTGACCAACCCAACCATGATCTGTACAACCTGTTAAAGAAAAACAAAGACAGGTCTATATAAAAATCTGGAAGATTGGGGACCCATGTACCCTTTGTGCCCACTTTTGATGGGGGAGTTTTTGGGACACCCACTCAGGGGTCAGCCCTGTGCAGTGGGGCATCTTTGCTCAAACCTTTGTGCCTCTGGGCTGACACCTGATATGGTTTGCTCATTAATTCAGCTTTTCAGGGCATGGCATCTAATAGAATGAGCAACAAAGGTCTTTATCAATTATGCAGTATTTCTGTAGTAAATCTCTACTGTGTGTACAAAGAAACCACAGGAACATATCAGTGCAGTAGTTTTGTGGTAAATAGTGTCACAGGAATACTATAGCTTTTACTATAGTTTATTTTTGTATGGGTATTGCCACAGTATAAGTGAATAGGTATGGACTCCAGTGTATAATACAGAATGAAAGTGGATTTGTGGTGTGTAGACATTAGCGTTGTGGCGCTCACCCCCAGTGCTGACTGAGAACTGCCCTGGATTCTTCTCACACCCTGGGACACAGAGCAGCATACTGGGCTGTAGCAAAGGGCCCCGATGACTTGGCACAATGGGGGCCAAGAACTTTTGGGGTCAGAGGTCACGGTGAACACTGTCACCCCCTCGCCTTTGGTCATGGTCACCGACATCCTGACTACTCCTGGAGACTGGAAAGAGAGAGTGAAGACAGTTATATCATTAGGTCTTCTCATTAAGAAATTGTGTAGTTTCTTACAACCTCCTGGTGTGGCTGTGGCAGGAATGAATAGAGAGTAGCCAATTGCAGTCTGGCGAGCAAGCCTCAAGTCGGGACAGCTCAGAGTTGACTACGCCAGCTACAACAGACGTCACGTTTATTAGACTGGATGTGTACAACACAACAACCACACTCTAAAAACTGCAAGTGCCTCGGTCCTGTGGGATTCCTGTGGTTCGTGCAGTCGGGGCTCCAGAGCAAATCGGGACACAATTCTAACCATCATGCACTGTGCTTTGCAAGGCCACGGTCTAATCTGCGCAGATCAGACTCATCTCAAACAAGCCTAATGTGTTTGGAAGACCTGTTAGAAAAAAAAAAATATTTGTTGATGAGGTCACTAGAGAGGGGTTCTAAGATTGGAACACTTGATGGCATGTGTTTCTGGCTGGCCAGGCTAGGCACTAGAAGTGAAATGCTGGCCTCTAGTGGTGTATTGTGGGTAGTGTTGGGATATGTTGCCCTGTGTTCATGGTGATTGATTGCAAGGCAGAGATGGAATCAGAGAATAATTTGGAATTTGGGATAATCAAAGCCTAATGAAACTTGATAGTATTAACCATTAAAAGGCTGCAGTGTCTGTGTACCGGTATGTAGGTTGAAGATAAGATGGGTGGGTCTTTCTCACTCATTTATAGGGTCCAAGCACAACCATCCAAGCACTGACATGGGTGATATTTTTTTTAAATATTCATCACTGCCTTGGGGGTCTTTAGGAAGGCTTTAAAGGTGCATTATGCAGTTTCGGGGGAAGGGGATTTGTTCACATTTGCAGAGCCTGCAATTAGTTTACAAAACATAATTAGGCCTACTTTACATGTAATTCTTACAATTATTCTATCTTATAGTCATCATAAATCATAACACAATCATTTTGAGGCACTATGAACCAAATGTAAGCCTAGAATATGTTTGTAAACAGAATTGCAAAAAAACAAAAAGGCCGTGCCTTTGTAAATCACAGTGAAACAGTAACTTTTTGGGGTAGCTTTCTAGCTTCACTGTTCCAGGGACCCAATTTTCCTCTGAGGAGAGTTTGTTTCTTCAGTTATGAAAATAGACCTTAGAATTGTTTTCACTTCTCTGATCCTCCCAAAACTACATAGTGCACCTTTATGTGTGATTTTTGACCATACTTGTTAATTTTAAAGTGGTTGAACATCATGGACCAAAAACAGAACAGTGACTCAAGAACATTGAAGCGCAATACCAAATTAATCTTCAAGGTGTTATCTTTCAGATGTTATTCGGGTTATGTGGTATCTATTGTTCAACGTGTAATTTCCCAAGAAAACGCCACCCCAAACACCATCGCAGCGCAATGGTAATTAATATAAGCCCCTTAAGTCTTTCCGAAACCATTCACACCGTTTTACAGACTCAAACATTTTCTTACTTAAAACAATGTCAAATAGTTCCCAACATTCAGATCATGGAGGTAATGGGTATTCACATTGACATCATGCAAGAAGGTGGTCTCACCGGTTTCTGTTTATATAGGCAGACAGCACTGTAGGTTGAACTGCATGGTACAACTCCACCTTGAATGTGTTTGTTGCGCAGTTTCTGGTCATACGGAGAAAGCAGTGAGGGCTGTGAGTCACTTCCTGGTAGTCCCGCCTCCACTTGGAAGTGATATGGGAACTTAACCCTTTCCTGAATATGTGCTCTGCTCTGTATCACTCAGATTATTTTCTTCTAAAACAAAATGACAACAGTGATGCTCTATACGCCATATCTTATCGATTATCCCACTTGGAAGTGGTATGGAAACTTTCCTGAATATGTATTTATTATAATACAGATTTCTTTCACTTATCACAAAATGATGACAAAAACAAAAGGATGCTCTATTAGGCTATATTTTGTTTATTGGTTTTTCTTTTAGGCAACAATAGAGGCAAATACTCAAGTTAACATAAATGTCAAGCAAATGGAGTAAACATTTAAATTGGTCCTAACTTTGGCAGCAAATGTCATTGCATTAAATAAGCCATGTTTTTTATTCTTAGAATTGAGATTATTGAGCAGGCAATGTTTCATAGTTCGATATCATTATTTAGGCACGATTTACCAGCTGTTAAAACCGACAACTGTTTGAATGAGGTCAATCCCAGGGAAGTCCATGGCGATGACAGCGAAGCATGGTCTGGGCTGATTAGGATAGAACTGTTTCAGGTACTGATCCAGCCAGGGGTTCACCTTCTCAGCCACTCTTTTGGGAGTTAAAAACATGCCCCGGAATGTACCAATGCCAGTACCACTGGAGTAGGTCAGAACTAAGTTATCACCTCCACAAGCCTCAGTGGCTTGGGCCAAGTGTTTAATTATTTTATTGTCCTTATTTTTAACATCAGTAACCTCATAGTCACCTTTAGTGTCTGTTTCTGTGAGCAGGATGCCGAGTGTGAAGGTACTTTTTTGCACAAAGACTATTTTACCCCTGACCTGACCCATGGTCGGCATGCCAGAGCTCACCCAAACATGCTTGTCATCACTAATCAGATTTTGAACCATTTTATTGACCCTGTCTTTATCAAAATACTCTGGCTTCACTCGGATGAGAACCGCCTCACTTCTGAACTCTGACAGGAATGCTCGGACAGTATCTAGGATCTCTCTGAGAGAGGTGTGCTGGTACATCACTCCATGCATGGCATAGAGGGTGTCCCGCAGCACAAA
>OMKL01064273.1:9555-27649 GCA_900302295.1 Parasudis fraserbrunneri | reverse complement strand
ATTCAACCGATCCCCCGACCGTGCTTCTATGCAGAGGTGTCTGACTCCCTCTAGTGAGCCTGAGAGCTCACTGTAGACTGGAGGTATGACGTCCATTTCAAAGGAAGAAGTGTTTGTTCTGCCCTCCCACGGCTGCTGCACTGTGCACCCCTGGGTTTAGTGAAAAGGTTAGGTGAGAGGTAGGAAGAGTAAATTAATTTATGTAATGTATAACACCTTGACATCATCATGTAGTGCAGTTAGCAGAATAATTTCAATGCACAAGACTATTAAAACCTAGATTATTTTAGTTAAGCACTGTTTGTCTAGGCTAGATGGCACCACTTAGCCTTTTCTTCACTTGTATCTGTACAGGCACCTGTAGAGGCAGTGAAAAGGCCCCAAATCTTCCTGTACTGCACAGGGCAGAGTTTTCTCCTCAGTCTTCCCATTGTAGCCCACGACATACCATAAAGCAGTAATCTTTTTTTCTCTCTCCCTATGACAGTATCAGATGGTGTTTAGTACAAGTACAAGTCACTTGACATCAGATACAAAGCCACCCATCCGTGTCCCATACTGCTGACTGCATAGTAATGTAAATAGCATGTAAGGAAATCTGCCAGTCATATGGCGCTAGTCTTTGAGGTGCACTGGAGGCAGGCACCCTAATCCCCTCCTTCAAGATAAAGCTCTGTTTAGTGTATGTTCAGTACTACAGTTCCTATCTGAGGTTTCCTCTCCACCATAGAGGACCTCCACATGTCAGCCAACCCGAGTGAGATTGCAGGGAGAGGCCAATTGGAAAGAAATGAGATTCAAGGCTGTCTAATTTTACAGCAACTGCGATCCATCAGGCGGTGGGGAGGTGACAGTGGAAATGACTGATGGAGACAGACAGGTGGGCTTTAACATTCCACTGATTTGTGCTCAAAAGGCGCCGGTCCTGAGATTTATTGAGTGAACACGATCATGTTCATTATGACTGTCACCTAAGACCATTTCTCTACATCTCAATGGGGTCACTTTAACAGGGGAAGATGGAGGAGAGATGGAGGGACCACAAAAACATACACAAGGGGAAACTCCCTTCACAAGGGGTCATTATTCTAGCTGTGGGAGAGTGTCTGACCATCCAAGCCCATATTGAGTAGTAAGGAACATTAAAGGCAGAATCTGTAATGCCGTCAAACAGCGACCTGTAGGCAAAAGAGCCCAGCTTGGTATTGCACTTTTTTGTTTTGGTCTAATGTGGGGGTTGGAGTTTAATATCTCATTATACTGTGAATTTCTCCAGACCTCTCTTGGCAGAGCCTGTGGTGTGGCCAGCAATAGCAACTCTAAACTGTAAACTGTAACTCCTCCCCTATCCCCACTCAACTCTAACCCACATATCAGACCAAAAAAAAAAAGTAAATAAAGTGCATTACCAAGTGGGGCTCTATTGCCTAGAGGTCGCTGCTTCACGGCATTACAGATTCTACCTTTAAGCATTCTATTTGTAGGATTTGGTCATTAATGTATAACTGTGAACTTAGTTGTGATGACACATTCCGATCCTAGAACCACTCCACTACCTCCCACCCACACACCCTCACTCACTCCCAGCCCACCAAAAAATTTAATAGATAAATTAAATATAAATGTTGAGCAGTATTCCCAACTATCTGTGTTGTGCTTTCACTCGGCCCAATTTGAGATTTGGGAGTTAGGTTCAATTCCTTGAGAAAAAAATCCTTTGAACTTAAATGTGATGCCACATTCCAATGCTTGCCCCTGGACCCCACTAATTATGTCTGTCCCCTGAGGGACGGGGGGGGGGCATTACACTTTCTTGTCCTGGGGCCCCTGGTGGCATAATCCGGCCATAGTGTGTGTGTATTTGGGAGTTCTCAGTCTCAGTTCCCTGTGAAAAATAAGTCCTAGGAGATGACAGACAGCGAGATGTGTAAAAACAGGGAGAGGAAGTAATTAAATATCAGTATAGAATCCAGCCTAAAGGAGCTACAGAATGTAGTGGTGATGGTATTTTGGTAATCACAAATCATTTGACAATATTGAGACATAAAACCTACATGGGCTAAAGTTAGACTGAAATCAAAAGCATTTTTGGACTATTTTGCTGAAATAGAGGTGCAAAAACAAATCTCAAACCATGTAGAAAATATTGCCATTCAAAGAATATGAGAAGACAGAGTGCCTCTTGTGCCTCATGAGGTGCTACAGGTGTATGTAAAATTGAGCATGTATGTTTGCAAGTATGTTTGCTTGTGTCATGGGCATGACTAACTGTGACCAGCTGTCAGTAATAACAGCACACGACTAATCATATTACTCTTATTATTTCTTGACATTAATATTCATTATGAAAGTGAACACTCCCAACCAAACAAAGTGGTTAATATTTTAGGAAATAATAAAAATAGAACCAAATGAAAATACGTTAATGGAAATATTCCAGTGGGTCTGTATAGCTTCATGGGTTGACCATGGCACTAACATGGCCAGGGTTAAGGGTTTGATTCCCACATTGACCACCCATGCTAAAATGCACCCTTGATACTGTAAGATGCTTTGGGTATAATCGTCCTCCTAATAGCATGACAATATATTCCATGATAATATAAGATAACATAAGGTAAGAGCTTCATTTATCCCTGTAGTGAGAGTACTAGACATCTAGAAAATAAATAAATAAGTAAATAAACCATGCAAGAAACATAAAAATACTAACTAAAACAAGGTGAAATACAACAGAATAAAATAAAATAAGGAAGACAAAGGAAGGAAAATATTAAAATTCCTAGAAAATCTATTCACATTTGATAGATAAAGTATACAGATCTCTGTAGGTGTCAGCAGAGTGCTGTGCATCTATTCATGAAACTAAAATGCATGAGCTAGTAGAATGTGGCAGATAATAGAAATCAAATGATCATTTCAGTCTAACTATCCCTTTTAGATCTGTTGTCCAATGACATGTCTATTGATTTTTATACTGTACCTTTTGGGTATGTTTCTGATTGACCTACGCTGTCATATAGCCATTTTTTAGATGCTTGCACATATCTTTTCCAGCATTGTGGCATTACAATGGAAGTTGATGCAGAGAAATGATCAAAAACAACAATCAGGCAAATTTAGAAAAAATGTAATAATCCATAAAAATATGACAAAATATGTAAAATGTGTCATCAACTCAGAATCACTTTGCAACCTTGTAAATTGCACCCTGGGCTATATCAGGGGCCTGTAACCCCCCCCCGCCCCCCCAAAAAACAAAAAAATAAAAAACTTAAATAAAAATAAATGAGTACGTCTTGGTGCTTTTTATGTGATGCCACATTGACCACCACTGTAATGTCGCAATGTTGGCATGTGTAATTATCTAAAAAAAATCTGAAACATATACAAAAAGTAGAAAAAAAAGTAGTGTGGTCCTGTGTAGCTCAGTCGGTAGAGTGCTTGGAACTTTGGGCATGGCACTACTGTAACACTGCCAGGGTTAGGGGTTTGATTCCCACTGGGGCCACCCATACTGAAAAATATATCCAGTCATTCCATTGTAAAGCTTTGTGATCTAGTACTAGAACAGCACTATTGAAATGCAGTCATTTATTCATATTCAAAACATCTTTGAAAGTCAACTGCTGCTTTAAACTCATAGGCTTGTGATAGTTGCTGACTGATAGCAACCATTTGTGTGTTTCCTTTTATCTAGTAATGCCTTACAACAGTGCTCATCACTGTGTGGTGGAGGTAGAGAACTTCCTGCTGTTGTTGGGTGGAGAGGACCAGTGGAACCCCAATGGTAATGTCATTAATCAGTCACTGTAGATATGTAATGTTACTGTATGTTTATTATTATTATTATTATGAGTAGTAGTAGTAGTAGTAGAAGTAGAAGTAGTAATAGTAGTACTTCTTTTTAAACTTTTTATAGTTTAAGTCTGTGTCATGATCTTAATGCCTGTCTCTTTTGCAGGAAAGCACAGTACTAATTTTGTCAGCCGCTATGATCCCAGATTCAACAGCTGGATACAACTGCCACCTATGCAGGAGAGGTAAAGTCAATCTTAAATTGTAATGCAAACAGTTGCACGGTACCCAATTGCTTATACAAGTAGCTGCTATTTGATAATTGCTTATTGTTTGTTTGTTTGCCTAGTATGTACATTGTTTTGAAACAAATCCAGTGGTGTGGGAGTGCCAGTTATAGTCTTTCCCCCCCAAAGGATTTCCACCTCACACATCTGTTGATAAGTTTTCAATGAATCTGTCATTGCTCTTTTAATGATGTTGTCTGGCTGACTGACACCTTCGTCTCAGGAGAGCCAGTTTCTTTGCCTGCCGCCTGGATAAGCACCTGTACGTGATTGGTGGGAGGAACGAGTCGGGCTACCTCTCCAGTGTGGAGTCCTACAACCTGGAGACTAACGAGTGGAACTACGTGTCATCTCTGCCCCAACCCCTGGCCGCCCACGCAGGAGCAGTACACAATGGGAAGATTTACATCTCAGGTCAGGGCAGATCCCACCTTCACTCAAACGTGTCCATCAGGTGGAGCTTAAAGGGATAGTTCTGAATCTATTTTGTGTGCACTGTGGAGTAAATTTCAGTTAGTTAGCTTCAGTCAGCTTGTACTACTAGGACTAGCTTGTAGGACTAGGGTTCCAAAAATCTGAACTATCCCTTGAACAGGGATATAGTGGAAAGGGTAAACCCACCTAAACTCAGTTTACCCACCTGATAAATCTTTGTGATTGAAATGCATCGTATAGATTGTTGTAGTAGCATCAGTATAGACTGTAGTATTGTCAGATCGATGCAATAAGTGACATGAAAATAGGATATTTTTCCTTTTTACAGTATTAGTAGTAATAGTGACTTCCCAGATATGATTGCACAATTGGAAGATTTTCCCATCTCAAGTAAGTTTGCATCTCTAGAGGGAATGACTTATTAATGTTCCTCATTGCAAAGGTGTCCTGTAGCTAAATCAATACATCGATCAGGAGTGACCTGTATGTCAGCGCATTTACTCAGACTGTGTCAGTTTGCCCATACAGTATTATATTATGGCAACAGCCCGCTGTACGTCTCCCAAGTATACAGTCCACTGTATATTTAGAAAGTAGTAATGTCATATGCTGTCTTACCTATTGCAGGAGGAGTACACAATGGAGAGTATGTTTCCTGGCTCTACTGCTATGACCCCATAATGGATGTGTGGGCCAGGAAACAGGATATGAACACAAAGCGTGCCATTCATACCCTGACTGGGATGAACGACCGCCTCTACGCTATTGGTGGCAACCATTTGAAAGGTATAGCCTTGTGCACGTCAGACACTGAATAGAGACAGGGATAAGATAAATCTGGTTTTCATTTCAATCTACAGTACGTGGAAGATGTGCTGCTATCATCCACAGATGCCCATGACCTGCATTAGACAAAGACATCTCCAGTTCTCTTTACCATTTAGTCATTCCAGGAATGTTTGAATCAGGACACACACACATACACACACACACAAAACAAGCTGTCCTGATATATTTGTCCTCGCTTCTCAATCCATGTAGGTTTCTCCCATCTCGACGTGATGTTGGTTGAGTGTTATGATCCCAAGGCTGACCAGTGGAACATCCTACAGACACCCATCCTGGAGGGGCGCAGTGGCCCCGGCTGTGCCATTTTGGATGACAGCATCTTCCTGGTGGGGGGATACAGCTGGAGCATGGTAAAGTCTCAGAATATAGTTTCCATAACTTGTTTTTACAGCGTACACCCGAAGGGCCTGAAGCTATCTAGAACAGTGTTGGTCTGTCTGTATGTCTGTCCCCACAAAAGTAGACCAATCAGAACTGATGATTTCACTGACATCACATGCTGAAAAGTAGACCAAGGCGCCTTCCATTCAAAGTTGGAGGTCAGAGGTTCCCAGTTGGAAAATCGGAATTATGACCTCAGTGCGTTCCAGTGCCCAGCTCGGAAAGAAACCATAGATATGTAAAATATGTAAAATAAGGTTATCTAAGGTAGGAGCATGTGACCCCAGAAGAAGCTGGTGTTTGTGTGGCTGGTTTCTGAACACAATGGCTGTCTCTCAAATGCAAGGAAGCTTCCTGTATAGGTAGCATTTCTAGGTAGAAAGTTGAAATTTGTAAGTCTCAAACGGGTAGGAAGTGTATACTTAGGCACTGTTATATTTGGCTACCACACTGGTATTGATAAGAATCTAGCTTCAGCCGTCTTCTAAAGATTAAAACAATGTTGTTTACAGTTTATAGTGTATGCGGCCATGTTGAAATTACATCAGATAACTGCATCTTGGAAAAGTCTTGAGTTGAGAGACCAACCCAGAGTTTCCTACTCCAACTTCGAGGGCCGTTCCATTGCATTTTTCCTAGCAGGAGGTCAGATTGAGTTCCCACTTGAATGGAATGCACCGTCAGAGCTGATGATTTCCCTGATGTCACATGCTGAAATAGCCCAGCCAGCCAGCAAGCCACCTAGCTGTGAGAGCTGGCTGTCAAGCCATGACAAGAATTAATTCAATTCATGGAAATAAATAGGATCATTTAGTGAATAAATAGTCATTTTGTATGCCAGAAACCAAGCTATATTCACCAGCAACACACAGGATCTTTGCCATATCCTCTTTGATAACATACGTTATCAAAGAAATATTGAGTGTCAAACATTAACTGATGTTAGCTATGCTTATCGCGATTACTGCTAAGCTAACATTTTTCTATTTCTGTTCAAAGAGGCTATGATAAAGCTCCTCATGTCAAATGGGTATGGTAGCTAGCAAGCTTATTTAATGTTAACTAGATAAGATGGTTAGCTAGTTTTGTAGTTTCGCTCCAACTCATTCAGCTTGCTTTTGGTATCTAACATTAACTGGCTAAATCTGCTTGCTCCTCCAAGAGGGAAGCGTTTCAAACACAAAAAAAATTATTACTACAAGTTAAGCTAACAGTGGGTTAAGCTTTCTGATTCTTGCTTACCTTCATGTTTATCTTACAAAATGTCTAAAAGTTGCCACAAGCACCAATAATTATCCCAATGTAGCTCTGTATTTGTTTTATCTTTTAGTGACATTGGCACCTAACACTGACATATGCAAATGGAATGGCACCTACTGTCATCCTGTCATCAGTAGCACTGGCACTGACACTGGCACCTGAGACTGGCATCATGTCATCAGAGGCACTAGCATTGGCACCTATACAGTCGTCAGTGGCACTGGCATTGGGACCTGAGACTGGCATTGTGTTGTCAGTGACACTACCAAGCACCTGACAGTCGTCAGTGGCATTGGCACCTGTAACTTACACAGGCTGCGCATTGCCACTAGATGCTATTGGCGGTGGCATTTATTTAGCAGAAATGGCTGAGGAATTCAAACCGCACAGCTTTATTGACAACTGCCGAAGTTAAAGGTGCTATGTGTAATATTTAATCATTTGAAATGAGAACCGTGTACACTCACCCAATTTCACCAATAAGCTAGCATAAAATGACTGGTACCTATGCTTCCTCAAGGTGTATTATTTCCAATGATACCGCTATTGAAATTGGTTGAAGCATTTACTTCAAAGTGGGGTGGAATGCATAGACTAACATCCATAAAAACAGTTTGTAGGAATTTTGACAGATGTTCCTGCGCGCCTTGGCCTGTCTGTGCTTAGATGTGGTCTGAGTGGCCGATATGACAGTTTTGGGAATGACATGGTGTTAATTTTTCAGTGATGACATCGCCTCCCATTTTAATTTTTCACTCTTCCTACAGTCTAAGCTCTTTGGAATGGTGTCACCATTCAGCTGTCATTCAAGTTTCACTCATTGGTTCTTGTGTGATAATCTATAGCCATCCTGTGGTGGTTGACCACCCGAGCCTTTGAATTGAATTGACCACCCAAGCCTTTCTGTAATTAGCGTTATGCTTTGTTCAGATGGATTCAGGCTGACGGTTTGTCAGTAGCGGTACTTCTAGGATTGGTATTGTTTACCAGCAAGCTAGCTAACAGTGACTTTGCTCATGGAGCAGGCTTGTTATCAGCTAATGCTAGTTCATTATTATAGCATAACAAACTTTCCAATATATTTCTTAGTATTCTGGCCAGCTCTGTTAGTCAGCTGCCTTATGTTAGCTTTTTAGCAAAATCTCATAAAGATTTTGAGCTCTGATTATATTATAAATCTACAGTAGGTGTTGTTGCACCAAATTATTAGCCTCTAATTGTCCAGATATAACACTCTTTCTTCATGTACATTGTAGTCACGTAACATCCGGTTGTAAATTCCGTTGCTGGCTGTATAGTGGCGTAATACCGAAATGTGAAACTTAAAAGGTCACAACTCCTGCACCCGAAGTCCAATTGAGGGGAAACACCTTACACATATAGGCGTCCATACTCTACAACTTTGTCATTGCAACCACCCATGTCTGCTGTATTGGATTTCCATAATTTTGCCTTAAAAAAACAACAACAGCAACACATTTCTTACACAAGGCTTTTTCCATTTTTGCCCTATTAACATTACATTTGGTACAGGGCCTTAGTGGTACAATCTGTAATGCCGTCAAAGAGTCACCTCTAGGCAAAAGAGCCCCTCTTGGTACTACACAAAGATAATAACGTTGCCTATGGTTGACAAACAGTGAATATGATCTGACAGTATGTTTGACAACAAGGCTAGCTAGCTATCCAGACATCTCATTGTCCCCAAATCAATAACAACATTTTCACCAACAAATGGCAGGTGATGTCAGTCATAGCCTCACAACTACTCATATTGTTTACCCAAGTGCCAATGAAACGAATGTTGGTTAGCTTAAACATTTCCTGATTATGTCAAACTAAATAAATACTGCTTTTCCAAACACCAGAGTGCTTTGCTAGCTCAATCTTGATGAAAAACTAAGATATTTGTCCAACACAATAGTTTTATATTCATGAATCAAATCACAAATGTGAACGTTCACAGCACTTGATACGAATGCACCCCAGCTGCCCGCTGACATTAGCTCGCTATATTAGCTGTCAGCTGAGCTGATGTGAGAGTCGTGGTCAGCGCTGCCAGATGGTAAATGTGAAAGTATCGTACCAGAGGCTTAAAATTATAGTCATAACCAAGAGAAATTATCAAAAAATATAATGTGTACAGTAATTAAGGTTACTGTCATGACACAAATGTGTCCCCCTGTAAACAATGACAGGTAGGAACAAAAATTACTTTGTCCTTAGGCAAAGGGGATGTGAATAAGTAACTTCGCAACAAGCATGATTGGCTGAACACAGATGTAGGATCCATATTTTACTATCCTGATTGTGTCGGGAAATTAATTAAAATGAGATAGCCTAGACTACTAATACTAAGTGTCACAAAATGATCAAATTATAGTACATTATGGGACTTTTGGCATTATTGATCATATATCGTACAGAGGGCTAAATTATCGTGCAAATACGATAATTATCACACGTCTGGCAATGCTGGTCGTGGTTGCACCAAATCCGCCAATCATTGTGCATTTCCTTCAATAGTTGGGTGGATACATTGTAACATTGTGACAGTGCATCATTACTCTCAAGGTGGAATTATTTCAGTAATCTTTCATTATTTTTCCAGTAGGCCAAGTTTATATCTATATATATTACAGCAGTGGTCACAAGTAGATGACTTTAGATAGAGGTAAGACGATATCCCTTTTCATTCTTGTTGGTTATCGCGACATTCACTGCCATCTTTGTTTTCACTGATGCTATCAATAAAATGTACAAAACATGAAAACTACGGCATTTAAAAACAAATGAGTCGGATAATCATGAGTATATAATTCCAATAGTGTATTCTGTCTGTTTTGGTTTCGTAATGTCATCCTCTCAGCGCCGCAGTGTTCGCTCGAGACTGGTCTTCAAATGGCTTGGCATTATGGGTACTGTAGTAGTTACCATGGAAACGAGTAAATATTCAATTGCATTAGGTACACAGTCTTGTACCCATGGCTTTTTTCTCATTTTTCTCAAATGTAAAAACGCAGATCTCAATTTAATTATGCTCAACTCTGCTCCCGTCAAATGTCAGACCAATTAAATAAGTGGAAGCATATAAACCTTGAGAAACCCCTATGGTAAAAGACCATACAAAAAAATTCAACCAGAACCAGGCGGGTCTTAAAACTATCACATGACTCCCCAGGTCTATAGAGCTTAGAAGCCGACTCCACCCTTTTCCCTGGCTAGTCCCAGAAAACAACCAGAAGATAGTAATTTTCCCGTTGGGCTTTTTTCAGTCACCCTCTATGAGGATATCTTGCATTTTATGGACTGACCTTTAACATATCCGTCATACAAAAGCCATAATATACACACCACTGCATTTAAATCAAAATAATTACAATAAATAAAAACGTATAATAACTTATAATGTTTGAATAAGAGAATTGCGATACCCAGCATCCCCTGGTGCTTCGGCTGCTCTCGTGCACAGTATTCTATGGCTCTCTCTCTCTCATTTAGATCCAGTCTTGGCATGTTTGTGACATGTGACATGTTGTCGGAAAACGGAAAAAAGAACATGAATGGTTTTTTTGCCCTGTGATTGCAGTCGGGTGCAAAACACTGTGGCATTGTAGTGAAAATGAAACAGGACCGGTTTCTGTAGTGAAGTGTTGCCACTGTCAAAAGGCTCCCCAAAGGTCTACTCAATATGAGCACTAGCCCTTTAAGAAGGTTGGTCTCCAACTCCTCGCACACCTGCAAAGCTGCTAATTACCCTGCTGAATCATGGCCTCCATTGTCTCTCTCAGTTCAGCAGAGTAGCAGCCATGCTCTGTTCTCCTTCACCAAACAATTTCTCTTTGCTCACCAAAGACTTCTGCCAAGACTTCTAGCTCGAGGTAGAGCACCTCACTCTAAACATAGCTCTAGGGACAGGTCTAGGCCCCCCACTGAGGCAACTGCTGCAGGCAGTAGTGGATATACCTGCACACATTGCAGTAGTAGCAATGCAAGCAGAGCCAGCCATCGCTCTTCAATTGGCCTCAGTGATACAATAGGAACGATTGAAACAACTCAAACTGGAAGCGATGCAACGCCAGATGGCGGAGGATGCTGAAATCGATGAAAAATGTCGACTGTTGGATGAGCAGGCCCATCTTGCACTGAATGAGAGAGAGCAGATAACTATAGGTCTGGTGAGAAATGGACATCTGTGTCAGAAACAGAGGGAACTGAAGGAAGCACAGCTAGTATCCTCACTCCTCGAGAAGAAGGAACTGATGGCTGTCAAGCATCTCAACAGCCACTACATCCTACAGACCACTCTCAGCTGGATCAACAGCCACTGCATCCCACAGGCCACTCTCAGTAGGACCATCAGTTTACTGTCTCCACTCACAACATCAATCATGTGCTACAAGGAGCCCCTGGGTCTTCACTGGGCTCAGTCTTCCTCCCATTGCCAAGTACTGCAGCTTGCCATCGCCGTGAGCCCGGCCAGTCACAGGAAATCCAGTGGGAAGACTCTAAGTTATTCCAGGGAGCCAGGGATAAGGACAAGCCTAAGCAACCAACTGTTCTATCTAAAGACCCAGAATTGGCCATTGCACAACCAGAGACTGGGGCTAACATCATGGAATTGCTTGTGGCCTCGGCTTATGGAACTCCCAGAACCAAGTTGCTTTACTTGGAGATTGGAAGGGGGAGTGATTTCATACTGCTGAATATGGCCTTGGAAAGTCTGCTTGGTATCCATAGTCACCTATCTGAATGCTATAAGTACCAAGTATTGATGGATCACTTAAAGCTTCCCAGTGCTTATAAGCTAGCAAAATCCTTCATGCACTCTTCCACCCCATACACCACTGCTCTCCAAGCCCTTAGAGCAAAGTACAGTCAGCCTCACCAGCTAGTTCAGAATGAGATTAACGCCATCTTGAACTCCCCTGTCATTAGAGTGGGTGATAATGCTGCTCTCCAAGATTTCTGTCTCTCTATTCACTCATTAATCAAAATGCTGCAACCGGTAGAGGAAGATGGAGTTGAACTGAAATGTGACTCTCATGTTGATCGGCTGCTTGGAAAGCTACCCCCTTTCCTCTGGGACAGCTTCATGGAACATTGCATATCCCATGGAATCCTCAAAGACTGATCCACCCGTACCTACAATCTCCAGGACTTCTCATCATGGCTACAAGTTAAGGCCTGTGTAAAGAGCATTGCCCATCAAGCCTCCATTTCCGCAACAGCCACTATGGAAAGAAGACCTGATCTACCAGGGAGCAGAAAGACCTCAATGTATCTCACCAAAAGCGAGACTGGCCAAGCATCCAGTAAGCCAGATGAAAAGGGAAGGAAGGCCTTCCAGAAAGTTCTTTCCATATTGCCCTATTGTAACAATAAGGAACACTTCCTTTGCTCATGTCCTAAGATAAAGCAGTTCACTTCCTTCCAGCTCAAAGAATGGCTGGCCTCCAATGACCGGTGCTACAGATGTGCCCGTTGCCATACTCCAGACACATGCACACTGAAAAAGCCCTGCAATATATGCAAACGGCTTCACCTCACCGTGCTACATAATGTCATTCCCGAGGAGGCAGAAAGTGTGCTAATGGTCCAAACCCCAGCTAAGGAAGCCCTCTACCTGGATAAGCCAAATCAGTCCCCATACGTCATGTTAAAGGTCGTCAAGGTTACCCTGCAGAGTGAAGGAAAACGTTTGGAAACATTTGCAGTTCTAGATGATGGCTCACAACAAACCATCATACTCCCCGCTGCTGCCCAGCAGCTTGGCTTCAAAGGGAGCCCTGAGGCCCTCAACCTCCGTACCATACGGCATGAAGTCATACCAGTAAAGGGTGCTGCAGTTTCCCTCAGCATTTCACCGGCTGGACAGATGGAAGTAAAATATCCTATCACCAATGGCTTCACCGCCAAGGGTCTCAAGTCTGTCTGAGCATTCATGTTCAGTGAATGCCCTACAGAGACAGTATCCCCATCTCAGAGGCCTGCCACTCCCTTACTTCAATAAAGCCGTTCCACTCATTCTCATTGGCTCAGACCATCCACACTTGATTGTTCCTACCAGATCAGCACGAACAGGACCATCAGGAGGTCCTGTTGCTGTTCATACTGTCTTCGGTTGGACGGTACAAGGCCCTGCCTGTACACTTGCCCCCAATCCAACCATACAGCCACAGCAAATCCTCTACACCAAGTGTGGACCTGATTACTCTCCAGACCCAGCCACTGCAGAGCTTCTTAGGAATGCGGAGATGCTCTGGAGAATGGATTCCTTTCCTCACTGCAAGCCAAAGGAAATTATTCGCTCAAAACAGGATGCCTATTCCCGGGCCCTCCTGGGCAAACACAACCACTGTTGAAATGGATGGAATTCAAAGGTATGCAACCCCATTGCTCAGAACACCCAACCATCCTCCACTAGCAGTGACCAAACAGGCTGTGCTCCCACTGCTCAGTGGGACAAAGCGACAGCCGAGGAAGGACACAGAGCTACCTGAAGTCCATAAGCGAGAAATCCATACCTTGGTGGAGTTAGCAGGAGAACTGGCTGATCTCTCAAGCATCCAGATTCCAAGGTGTTTATGTGCCACCATGTGCCGACAACACAAAGGCAAACATAGACATCCATGTGTTCTGCAACGCTTTGGAGAGGGCTTACGGAGCAGTGTCATATCTCCGAGTGGAGGATGAGGAGGGCCACATTCACACTTAGAGGGTGGCCCCAAAACGGCAGTTGTCCATGCCTCGGCTTGAGCTTAATGCAGTCCTGACAGGTACTCAATTGTCTGCTAGCTTACAGGCAGAACTCACCTTGTCCTTCCAGAGGGTCATCTATTGGAGTGACTCAACCATTGTGCTAACCTGGCGCAAGTCTGAATCATGCTGATATAAAGTATTTGTCGGCACCCGTATGCTGGAGATGCGTCGACAGTCCAAACAATCCTGCTGATGATATCACTCGTGGCAAAACCCTCCGGGATTTAGCTCAGCATCAGCGATGGAGTGTCTGACCTCCCTTCCTGTCACAGCCAGAGGATCAATGGCCAAGTGCATCCCTGCCCCCAATGACCCCATAATCAGCTGTGGTAGATGAACTAAGAAAGTCTGCTCAATGCTTTAACATCTCCATATCTCCAGACACAGTTCTCCCTAATCCTGCCCAGTTCAAAGCCTTGCACGACTTAATCACTGCTGCTGACCAAGCCCTCTATGGGGCGGCCTTGACCACCATTATGGCAGAGACCCTTCTCCTCCAACAGTCCCAAGCCAGCAGTTTCCCAGAGGAAATAAAGGCCTTAAAAGCTGGAAAGGAAGTGGCTAAGCATAGCTGCCTTCTCACTCTCTCCCCAGAGTGTGACCAAGACCTGAGGTTGATGGCAGAATACGGGCAGTCGAGGTCACCATTAGGAATCGGATGAGGATGAGTGAGGAGAACAGAGCCTTGGGAGAAGTGGAAATTGCATGCAATTTCGGGGCGGCTGTCAAAAGGCTCCCCAAAGGTCTACTCAATATGAGCACTAGCCCTTTAAGAAGGTTGGTCTCCAACTCTTCGCACACCTGCAAAGCTGCTAATTACCCTGCTGAATCATGGCCTCCATTGTCTCTCAGTTCAGCAGAGTAGCAGCCATGCTTTGTTCTCCTTCATTCACCAAACAATTTCCCTTTGCTAACCAAAGACTTCTGCCAAGACTTCTAAATGTTTACTGAGGAACGACAACTGTGCGTCCAGGATTCAACGTGAGTTATCCTGTCATTTGTTGAATGGCAATCCAGGAGTATTGTTGCTACATTCTTCTGAATTGATTGATTGATTGTTTGAATAATTTGATAATTTTCCAGCATTTATTTAAAGTTTGATCATTGATTGAAGATTGACATCTGTTTGTGTATAATATGGACATTTAGTTTATTGAATGCTAATTTAATTTGTTCAGTAATTTAGTTAGGCATAATTGAATGCTCACTGAACATTGGTTATTATTATTATCATTATTTTATTTACATTCTTGCTATCTGGTATTATCTCTGATTATCTATGACATCCTGAATTAAGGCTTTAGATTGAATTGTACTTTGTTTTCTCTGTTTATTGTTGTAGCACACACATCAAACTTCCTCAGTAAACACACCACAACCAGTGGTTGAACCTGTCATCCTGTGTCCTGCCTCCCTCCTTTTGAGTTGCTCACCTCTACCCCAGTCATCCCTTAATTAATTATGGCCAGCACTGAGTGAGTGAGTGCCGTGAGAGCAGGTCGCACATTCCGTAGCTCCCCGCTAAAACCTAGTAGTTTGCTATTTTGCACTATTTTTGCTTTTTTTTTTCTCACTATTGTACACATTATATTGTATGGTACACTGTAAATATATTGTACCTTGTGCATACTACACGGCTGAGGAGCGAAGGAAAACTAGCATCTCACGTTTTCTGAATGTATATACATTTTTAAAGCTGTGATAATAAAAGAATCTTGAATCTTGAATTTTTAATCAGTCACCATAGCCAGTCACCGAGTTTTCAGCCACCGTATGAGTTCAGTGGTTGCCGTAGACCGCGCACTCCTTGTGAGTACCCCGGATGAATAGTACATTAAAAAAATATTTTATTAGGTTATTTATTAGTTATTTATAGGGCATAATTTAAAAAATCCAATTTTATAAATTATTAAAAAATGTGACAAATTGGATGTTTTGAATGTTAACTCTGTCTGAATGAAAAAAAAAATGTTTTCCAACCCAAAGCTGCCCATATTTTCTTTTCTGAAAAGTGGGACCAGCAGTACATCACCAAACTGGGCGGGACTTCAAAGCTCTATAACGAAAGTCACCAGTGAGCAAAGCACAAATAACATATTTCTTTATATTTTAATATAGAAAAGATGAGTAAATGGCACATTTTTTGTGTGTTTGGCGAGTGGCCATAGTATAAGCAGGATAATATACTCCGAGGTGTGCGGTTTGAAATACAAGGCATGACACAGAGGCTAATTACACTTTGTTGTACCGGTATATTATCCTTTACATATAGTAACTCATTATACTGTGAATTTCTCCAGACCTCTCTGAGTCTTGGCAGAGCCTGAGGTGTGGCCAGCAATAGCAGCCATCCCCTCTCAACTCCAACCCACACATCAGACCAAAACCAAAAAATGTAAACAAAGTGCAATACCAAGCAGGGCTCTTTTGCCTAGAGGTCACTATTTGACGGCATTACAGATTCCAACTTTAAGGGACCTACTGTACATACACAAATAGTCTGCAAAATTCATAGACCTCATCATTTCAGTGTTGTCATCATTTTGACAAAAAAAAAACCAAGAAGCTTCGGTTCCTTTTTTTCTGCAGATGGTGAAAATGAACAGTGTTTTCCTTTCCTGTTTACCAGTAATTTTGTCTCATACTGCATTTGGGGTGAGAGGTAAAGTGACATTTTACAAGATGCTTTTATGTTTTGCTCAATAGCTTAATTTTAAGAGCCACATTGCTAACACTAAATGACTGGATGTTCCAAAAGTTGACCCTCTCCAAACCTTTCTGTCCATCAAAATGGACACAAATCTGGCGGAAACAAACAGTTTTCCTGTCCAACAAACGGATACTCCTCATTGAAAATGAATAAAAAACAGATATAGATGGACAGACAGAACGGATCAGCCGCAGCCTTAAAGTTATCGTCAGCTCATCATTGTATCATGGTAATCTTGGCTGCTGACTCGTTAGTGGTTAACATACAGTCTAACGTTAACTGATAACAATAACAGTAATTCTAGCAAGCTTAAAGGAACATGTCAACATTATAGGAAATTCACTCTCCAGAGTCAGACAAGAAGATAGACACCAACCTCCTCTCTGCCCTCTGTAGTCTGTGTGCTGTGCGTTCAGTAGAAAGCTATATCCAGCTGCTATTTAAAGCTATGCTAAAATGTTTTGAATAGGCCATTACAAAGAAGGAAGAAAAAAAAAAAGATTTACGATGACTACTTTACTATCGACATGGAAAACCCATTGAAAGTCAGTCGTTTTGTCGACACATTTCCACATCCCTAGTGTGAACCACAGAGGAAGCAAGAAATTCATTTTCCCGTGTTAAAGGGGCATATATTTGGGCAGAAACATTATGACTTGAGTGAGTGGTCTATTGGCAAAATGTAACTCTTTTGTGGTCCAATTGACAGGATTTTCGTCAGAATCTATCAGTATTATGCCAGATGATTGTAAAATAGGTTTTAGGTTGACGTTAACAAGAATGATTCTTAAACAGCAGACTGATAAACAAAGAACACTCCAAAGACTCAGACCTTTCAACATATCAGTAGTACTCTATCCCTGGATCTTTTTGTTTCTAATTATCTCCATCAGGTGACAGACTGGGGAGATAATGCATTTGGTCATGAGTATAAGTCTGTGTGTGTGTGAGTCTCTGTCCTCAGCTAATCTCGCAAACTACAGTGCCGATTTGGATGAAATGTTGCAGGCCAAGAACCTGAATTCTCGAATATTTTTTACATCGGTCACCGACAAATATTTTATTTTAAGTAATTTCCATCATTGTCCATTGAAATACAGTAGATTCAGTATGCAGTTACACTTTTTGAACACAAGAGGGTGATAGTACACAGGTTCGCTGGTAATCGGCTCTCTGGCAGCGGTTTAAAACATGCCACAGTGAACCTATTGTTGTTGATATATCTATGCATTAAAAACATGTGTGCATTCATTTCCATCATTGTCCATTGAAATAAGCCCTGCCTTCATATTTCATGAATCGTTTTTCGTAGAGACTTATGGGAGGTGTCAATGAACTCAGTACAGGCTACTACTTTCATTGGTCTAGGTTGACCATGCCCCCATGCTTAAGTGTGTAATAGTGGATAATAGTGTGTAATAGTATGTAATAGTGTAATAGTATAATGTCATTGCGTGTAATAGTCTGTACTAGTGTAATAGTGTGTCATAGTGTAGTAGTGTAATAGTGTGTAATTGTGTCATAGTGTGTAAAAGTGTAATAGTGTGTAATAGTTTCACAGTGTAATAGCATAATCGTGTGCTACTGTAATAGGAATAATGCGGGGAGATCT
>OMKL01064271.1:0-11293 GCA_900302295.1 Parasudis fraserbrunneri | reverse complement strand
TGTTTGCACTTTTCTCCTGACTTTGGTTCTCCAGATACTACTATCTGCTCCTCCAGCAAAAATATGTAATCATACTGCTTGTCTCTGTCTGCTGTATACACCCTCTCTCTCTCTCTCTCTCTCTCTCTCTCTGTCTGTCTCTCTTTCTCTCTGTCGGCTTGTCTCTGTCTCTCTCTCTCTCTCGTGCGTGCTCTGTCTTTCTCTCTCTTACTCTGCCTCTCTGTCTCTGTCTGTCTGTCTGTCTGTGTCTCTCTCTCTGTTTGTCTCTGTCTCTGTCTGTTTCTCTCTGCCTGTCTCTGTCTTTCTCTCTCTCTCTCGCTCTGTCTGTCTGTCTGTCTCTCTCTCTCTCTCTCTCTCTCTCACTCTCTCCCTTCCCATATGTGATTGCAAGATAAGAGAGAGACAATCACTCGGTTTCCCGTCAAAATTCACTCGAGCGAGTTTCAGAATTCCTTTGAGTCAGCCATGCGTTGGTGCCACATTATTTTTCTGCCTTGTATGATACGGAGGGTGAACCTGTCAGTGTGTGTGTGTGTGTGTGTGTGTGTGTGTATGTGTGTATGCGGGCGTGTGTGCGTGTGTGGGGTAATCTCTGCTGAAGAGTGGATGAGGTAAATCTCTCTTTGAACAGAGAGATGGTGTGAAGATGGACTTTTCCCTAAAGGCAATCCATATTATCACAATCAAGGACAAAAAGAGCTGCAGCCTTTCATCTTCCACCGGCTCATCGGCCTCGCAGGCTATGTGGCATCATCGTCGTACTTTATATCTTTTGACAAGGTGTTGGACAAGCCTGTGTTAGATGTTCACGTACTGTACACGGTAAAAACGGATTTCAGAGTTCTTTGTGCATACACAGGCAATGTGTTATGGTATGATGTCATTTCAGAGTTTTAAGGAGCCTATTTGATAACCCCATGTGATATACCTGCAACCTGAACAACCCTTCCTTTTCCTCAAATATCAAAGGCAAGTAACTGCATGTTGTAGAGTCTAGACTATGGTATCAGGGATGGTTTTATCAGATCCTGTGTATTGGTAAAATGTTTGAGTATTTTCTTACTAAAAGGCACATTTGTAGAACATCCTGGTCTTGTCACAGTGACTCCTTATGCCCCAGCAAAGCGGTCAAGAAAAAAAAGAAGAAGAAATCCTGTTCTTCTACTCATGTCATTATGTAAGTATTGAATATTCATAAGCTGAAATTAAGCATTCAGTGGTGTACTTCCTTGCATCAAGGGCAAAGTTGGTGTTTCCATTGTATTAGTGTTGCTGAGGAGAGAATGTTTTCCCTCAAGCCATTCACTTGTGCTGGGCCACCACAGCAAAAGCATTTCCACTCCTACAGAAAATGGGGAATTAAAAAGTAAGTTTCCCCCCAAAGCACAAACAAGTAGCTTATATTCTTCTGAATCTTGTTTAACCATAATTAAGTATCCAAAAGGGCTGATCCGAATGCTTTGAAGTCAATTGCTGACATGGTAATTGACACCAAAATCAAGATTTGCAAGCTTTGTGTTTTCTTTTTTACCACTTCAAAAAATATAGCCTACATCAGCATAAGGAATAGCTTGTATAAATAATAATCTAACATTCATTTTGAAAATCAGTTTTTCATTGAGACAAGATGAGGACATTTAGTTTTGAACTTTCAGAAAACCTATCCACCCCATAGCTCTCATCTACCTGTTTAAACTTTGTGTACAGGAAGAATGAGGTAGTGTGACATTTAGAAAAGCTTCGATTATTTGCAGATATCTACTACTGAAGCTTTGAAGCCCAAGAAATGGTGATCAGGACAGTATCCCCCAGTATCCAGTAACATCAGTTTCAGCGCTGTAACCTTCATGCACAAGAACTGAAAATGGCACCAAAAAAGTAGTAGCTGTTGAATCAATACTCGTCATGCACCACCAGTACCACTTTTTCACTACTGATACAGATTCTGAGTACCAGCCGTCGTTACCAAGTACCGATTCGATCCAGTTAGACCCATTAGTTTGGGGTCATTGGGCAAAATATCTAGGCAATAGGCCTTTGATGTGTAAAAAAGGCTTTGATTTCTGACATGTTACACTTGACCTTTGCTATGGGATTTTAGTATTGTAATTGAGTACATTCTGAGATACTGTATTAGCCTGGTATCGGTGCATCCCTGCCCAAAACCAAAATGACCCTCACCTAGGGCTGGGCAATATGCACCAAATATCGTGTCACTATATTTTTCAGTTTTAACAGTATAACGGTATAGTTTTCCAGTACAAATTACAAGGTGATTTGACATTTTTTATATCTTCATCTTGTAATACAATTATCATGGTCTTATTTCATTCAAAATGGTCTATTTTATTTTACTTTTCAATACTGCTGCAAGGAATCTGATTTGATTAACTAAAAAATATACAGTCTGTATATATTTTGTATATATACAGAAAATGTTGTGGATGGCGGTATAGTAAAAAAAATCCATACCTTTGCATGGCTAGACCTTCATATATTCGGTATACCCTCCAGTCCTACCCTCACCCACCACTGGTGGGGGAAATCGCTGTTTTACAGAAAGTATGAGTCATCATACGTCCTCATCCCTGTTTGATACACAGGTGTGCTCCTCTGAGACTTGACAGTCTCAAGTCATCTTCACACTAGAAATATACCAGCGCTAAGGCTTCATCGTTATTCCTGTGTGCATTGTGTATATGCCCACATCGGCGAGTGTGTGTATATATATATATATATGTATATATGTGTGTTTGTGCACATATGTGAATCAGAGAGTGATTTAGAGTAACTTTGTTTGTCTTGCTCTCTGCAGCACTTCTGTGCCTTTCACATCGCCCGGCAGGCAGGCGAAAAACAGGAATGTGTGAAAGTCACTTTGGGAGTTAACTAGTGAATTCCCAGAGGATTTTGCAGGAGTGTTGTAAGCACTGTGTCCTACCTGTCCCCAGCCAACAAGCCTGTTCATCCAAGACTCCATGTTCATAGCTCACTCCGCCACCTCACACTTAATCAAATCCCTAAGAGTCACATTAGCATATATGCAAATTGGTCGGTTCACAGAGGCATTCGCGAATGCGGCAAACTTCAAATTTCATACATGTAGATGCCTTTTGATTTAAGCTTGCATGATGGGGAATAGGTGTGAAGGCAGGGAGGAAGCCACCATTGTACTCTCACTGCATTGACACAGAAAAATTAGGCTACAGTAGGCAAAAGAGTTTACGGGAAAACATTATGATAATTTATTCCCCAGTATGAAAAAGTATCATGCAAAAGTTCAATGCATGCACGTGTGTGTGTATGTGTGGGTTTGCCCACGTTTGTACTTGTATGTGTTTGTAAAATATATCTGCAGTATGAGTGAATGCCTTATCTAACAATTTAACATCTCCGTCTCCGTATTTGGACTTTCTGATGTGTTTGCATGGTGCGTATGTGTGTTCATGTGTGTGTAATGGAGAGAACTGCATCAGGCTTTATCACAGCAGCCCATCAAGTACGACTGATCCTCTGTTAATCTGTGTGCTGTCTGGAGGAAGAGCTTCCTCTGGAAGGGCATTAAGACCAGGGAGTCCAATCACTGCTGCCAAACACACTCATACATCCGCGCCAGGGCAAAATCAATGACCCCAAAACCCCAACTTTATCCTCAGTGACTTTTGTGATTCAGACAAGGCATCAGTCCACTATGGAGCTATACTGGTAGCGTTTTCATCTACTGGCCGGGATTTAAAATTTAAATCAAACCCAGATGTAGCTTTGAATAGCTCTAGTTGGGAGTACAATTTCTGAGAGGCATTTTAAGAGGAATTGTATTTAATAATTCATATTAAGTATTGCTCATGATGATCCAGTTAATCCTTGTGAACATGAACAATTCTCTTACAAAGTTTAGAAACCAGAGAGACCTCGTACTGATAATGAACGATAGACCTCGTACTGATATTGAACGATAGACTGACTTTGTGCTTTGACGGAATGTTGATCTGAACTTTTAGGCTTACATATACGAGAGCTTCATGTGATGGTGGAGCTAGCACTTCTCTACCATGTGGTTTACCCATATACTTAGAAGATTATTCAGAATACCCCACGATACGTCATGATACATCATACCTCATAATGTTCCAAGTAGAGAGTTGTGTCACCTTATTCGCCCTGCCCGCATTCTGTGTTTTTTTGTTTGTTGTTTTTTCATTTCTGTTTGCCGAACTTCATGGCAAAGACACTAGAGAGAGACCCAAACCGAATAAATAATGCATAAAGTATATCTATAACACTGCTTAGCTAGCTCATTCTCCTTGTTACAAAGATATTTGAAAAGAAAAGGAACAAGGGGCCTGGCTTTTTTCATTCCAAATTGATGGACCCCGAAGGCGCATACACATGGGAAGTAGAAATACAAAAGCGACAAGTTGGCAGAGTCCTTGTTGCCTAGAAACATAAGTTGAATAGAGCTGCACATTGGTATGACATTAGAGACTCTTGTCGGTGATGTGACATATGATTCTAATAGTTCACTCAAATACAATGTGAAACGAAATTTAGAGGGGGTGCAAATGTATCCAAAGTCAATGGCTGGACACAAACGCAGGGGAACAGACAGCTTTGTTCTAGACAGTGCAAACAGCATTCGCTTGAGTTTTATGTCGCGAAATTCATAACATGTTTCACATCTGAAATCCATTGGTATTTCCTTTTGATTAATCCTCCATCCAGTATGACATGCACTTATACCATAACCATAGGTCACTAAAGCAGAGTAACCAATTCCCCGGAGGGACCCTCTTTAGATAAGGGCCTTGGCCGCAGTGCAGTAATGTAAGGTTTTATTGATACACAGTTGAGTTTTTCTGCCTGGCTGGGCATCGGGGCAGGAGAATGGGCTCACGGCCATATCGCTTGTCCTATCTGATAGCACAGGGACAGAAAGGGCCCGCCTGGCTAGCTGTGAATAACAGCACAGCTCAGCTGAGCAGAACACAGAGGATACAGGGCTCTCTGATTTACCTGGCAGCGAGAGAGAGAGAGACACACACGCACACATACTCACAGAGCGCGAGACTGGAATAGAGAGGCAGAGAGAGACTTGACTTCATTGAAAATCCATGTCCGCAGTTTCACAACTGAATAAATAGCAGAATGCATATCAAACCATAATAATAATAATAAAAAAGCCTTTTGAGTTAAATGTTTCTTTTAAGAATTTAATGTACTCCAAGGTATGGTAGATGTTTTCACGAATAAGCAAGTCAAGTTTTATTTGTATAGCACAATTCATACATAAGGAAACATACAAAATACAAACATACAAAAACAATGCAAATCTCCATACAATTACTAACTACTGTGTGCCTTTGTGTGTTGGTGAGTAGGGCTCAAAATTGGCTAAAAATGACATTTGATTATTCCTTCTAATAAATACATAGGTTTGAACTATTCGAATATCTATTATCGTGTGCTATGTCCACAGCAGGGCGAACCAAAACGCAACAGCAAGACATTTCTCTATTTTCTCTCTCTCCCTTTCCAGCTGATGTAGCGATGTGCTGTTGGCCACTGTAGTACTCTCTCTCAATCCCTCTCTCTTGCAACACGCACATAAAACAAAATGAATCCATCTAACGCTACCGTGTACCGGCACAACATACACATACAGCGATCATCTATGATTTACAGTAATACTGCTCTTCATCATAACACAATGCTTGCTGCAAAAATATCGAACTACACCCCATTCATTATTATTGGGTTGTAGTTCAGTAGAAAAAAGCTCCTACATGAAACTGCTCACAACAAGGTCTGTGGATTATCTTGGGTAACCAGGTTATGATTTCTGGAAAGAGACATTGTTTTTGAGTTTATCAGATATATATATATTTTTGGGGGGTGATTTGAGTGGCACAAGCAGAGTGCCATTCAGCTCCATTGTATTGGAGTGACGGCAGATATGTCTACAGCAGATATCTCCAAAACGAAGCGAATCACACCGAAATGATCTGGATGGATAGATATTACTCCGGGTAAGGTAATATTTTGGGTGAACTGACCCTTTTAAGGGAGGTTTCATGGAACTAGACTGTGTTTGTACATGTTCACTCTACCCCATGTTACACGGAGCTCATACGCTACCGGACTCTCACCACATCTTCCTCTGTAGCTGCAAACCTACTGTATGTCATGCTGCTGAAATATTGAATATATGAAGAGTGATGTCAATAGTCTACTGTCTACAGTATGTCTTGAATTATAAGGCTGTTTTGACCATACACGTGTACTGTGTGTATTAGTATTTAGGGCTATTCATGTAGGGCCATTAGTATGTTAAACTCCCAAGTTCCTGGTATCTCTGGACCGAAATGTCACCTAGACAAATTCCGCTACACAGCAAATAATGTGTTTCTGATTCTCATGCTGATTTCTGATTCATATCTCCGCAGTCCTCATTCCTCTATCTTCAAAGGAAACACCACCCAATTTAAGACTTCATACATGTTATTCTTATGGTTCAAGACATAAATATTGGTGAACATGAACAACTCTCTTCCAAATCCAAAAACTAGTGTGCTAAAACTCAAACTTGTGATGTAATCAGGTATAAAGTCTGAAGGTGCTCCAGAGACAGTGAATTGGGAAGGGTGCTATAAATGACACTGAGAGCACCCAGGGGAATGGTCTGTGTATATGGGTACATTTTCTGTTTCAGAACTGAGAAAACTATTATAGCATAAAACACGTTTGGGCATACAAACTCAAACAAACATCCTGTGGGTCTACAGTACAAAAGCAGTCTCCCATTAATTGCCAATGGCACAGTTCCAGACTGTATACCTTGATGACATCACAAGTTTGATTCTTATTACTCTAGCTCATGTTCATATATATATTGATCAGAATTTCCGAGGCCATGGAAATGAATTCTTAATTTTAGTGATATTCCCCTTTTAAACAAAAAGTCCACCATTGACCCGTGGGGCTGCTGCCATGGTAACAGGTCAATGTCACCTTGGAGCCACAGGAGGTCATTGATTGGTTGCAGAGTTGCTGGAACTGTAGATATTAATAATACTGCATTGAACGTTTTGACCCACAGGATGCACAGGGCCAGAAACAACCAGCTGTCACATCCAAGGGACCTTCTGACAGCTTGACTGACAGATTGAGTTTACTGGTGTTTATGATTCCTAAAAATATGCATGGTATAGACTAAATGAATGTTCTCCATGCGGAAAGACTAATCCTGGCTGCCTATCCAACACGTTGTTTAGCCTATTAGTTCATTCCTCCAGCCAAACAAAGATAATCTTTTATAGGGTTCAAATGGGGATTCTACTGGGCTGCTTATTCTGTAGAAATAACTAGCATCTTGGCACAAGAGCATGGGCAGCGTGAACTATACCTGGAAGGAAAGAGACTGGAAGAGACTGGAGACTTCTGACTTGCTAGAGAAATTAACATTCTAATGATGATGTCACAAAGGCTACTGGCATTGAAAGCTATAGACTGGTAGAATCCTAAGATTCTAAGAATTCTGAATGTTGTTTTTATAGATTTTTTTTTTTAAACATAACACGATTGGAATACACTGGAGAAAATCACATTCATTTGTCACAAGAAGGAGTTTCATGGCTCAAAGAAACATTCCAATTGGGCACTTTTGACAATGTTGCTTAAAAATCCCCTCCACTCAAAAACGTGTTTTTGTATGGTTAACTCCTCTTGAAGGCATGACTTTGACTATACAGATTGTTGTTTGTGCAGAACATTTGTCCCCTGGAGAGAGAGCTTCTCTGTACTTCCCTGAAATCTGAGTTGCATGTGTGATGTCACTATGATGAGTTGAACCTCTTATGGTCCAATCTGTGGTAGCTTGACACCTTTAGCATCAGCATACACAGAAAGCTGAGAAGGTATTGACATGTCTTGACAGAAAATAAGCTGCCGACTTGGAATTCCTGGTAAATATCAACGGTTGCTTGTAGCCAATTTGCATATTCATAGATCCTTGCATTCTCAATGAGGGTAAAGGTGTAGAGATGCTGCTAAGCCATTTTCAGTAGTTTATTTAACAATTTGATGGAAAAACTATATATAAAAAAAATGTATTCAATATAGAACATTTTGTAAGTACAATTTTGTAAAAATACATCTGGGTCACCGCTCTGAGTAGCATAGACCCTTTTTCATCAACATCATCTTTTTGGCAAAACTGCGTCCACGTCTAAAACGCATGCACATCTTTTGAGTTGAAATCATAGAATTGGCTCTCAAAACATGAAATAGGCATGTAATTTAGTGTTGTCTCCACGGCTCTCATTCTCTGCTTATAGATCACACCTTTAATGCCCTTGCATACCTGGTTAGATATTATTGCACTCTGCTGTCTTTCCGTGGGAAAAACTGGATGAAATCATTTGTGTTGGAGAAGGTAACCAAGCACGCAGACAGGTTGTCGGACAGCTTTCATCCAGATTGTCCCTGGAGACTTCCGTAGCCAAAATGTCATCATTGTTCACAAACAGTAAGAAGGTCTATACTCTGCCATCTTTTCTATACCGTTGAAAGTCCAGTATACCCACCTCGCCTCATCGGCACCCAAGTTCTCCACTACCACACATGTGGAACTTTGGTTCTTGTGATTCCAGCAGGGCTGGCCCCTCTTAAGTCGATTAGTCAACTAACCAGTTGTTAGGGTCTTCGTTGACTAGAGTTGAACGTTTTGGAACAAAATAACTTAAATTATTTTGACTGATATTGCAATTGCAATATGATTCACGATATTAGATGACATTCAAAAAGCATATTCAAATGATCATGGTGGGATTTTTGCAGGGATCTTTACCAAACAGAGATGTTTTCTTAAGTCTGTAGAATACAATTTGTAGGCCAAAACATCTCTGCAACACCACAATACTTCATTGAGAATGGTATTTTGACACACATTTCACCTTTAACAATATTGTGTCGATTTTGATATTGGATTAGGTGATATTGCGATTTCGATAAAATTCTGGTTTAATTGTTCAGCCCAACTTTATTGATTATTTTCATGCTTAATTAGTTGTTTCCTGTAAATGAATGAATAGCCTCTGGCATCATTAATAAGCTCTAGATTTAAATAGGTCCACCTTGTGCATGATTTTTGCAGAAGGATAATAATGTGGGGAATGTGATTTTTGCCAATTTGTCAATTAAATTAGTTGACAAATTCCTATGACTATTATACCCTCGGTACACTGGTGACCCAGGTTAAAATGTCGTTACAGACCTGGTATAGAATGAGTCACCATCAATTTCCATAGTTCATGTTCTTTATCTGTCTTTTTCCCAGTATGATCATGTTTACACTGCAGAGAAGAGTCCAGGGGAATGAGTGGATCTCCTGCTACTATGTGTCTCGTGTGTCAGTAAACGTCAGTAAACGTCAGTAAACGTCAGTAAATGTTGCCTCTCTCATGTTTCTCGCTGATAGCCCAGCTTCCACGTGCACCTTGCACACAAATGGAATGATGATAATGGACGTTTGTAGTGACGTGCAAGATGGGATTTGTGCTGGAAACTCTCCGCTTTATTTTACATAAAACAAATATAGTGTCAGCTCTGGCTTTTTCTCCTAGGTCGTGTGATGGATCAGACCCAGGTTATTTTAACCCTCTGGCTCGACGTCTTTACACAGAAATCAAACCAGGCTTTAACTCAACCTATAAACCGGTATTTTTGCTCTGTGTAAAGATGGCTTTAGTCGACTAAGAATTTCTTTAGTCAAGGACCTCCCGTTCCAGACTGTTTACCGCCAGATGCCGTGTTGCTGACCATTCAGCCTCACAGAGGTGACATTGTGATGGATGCTACTATTTTCATGTCACTGGGGTATAGCAAAGGCCATCATGTGAAACGCAGCACTGTGTATGGGGCACAAAGATACAACAAAGCCTGTAGACCTACTTGTGCATTTTTAGTGTGTGCATATGGAAGGGGACCTGTGGGTGCTGAAGAGTTGGATAATATGTTGCTTTTATGTGAATGCGTGGGTGCGCCTCCTTCCGCGCTCTCATTTGCTTCAAATCACAGCTCATGAATAGACAAGAAAGCTCTTTTTTTTTGTTTTAGTTATGAAAGAGGCTTACATGATGGCTGCACTGCTGTTGTTGTAATACTTACAGAGGTGTTTGATGTGATGCTTATTGTTTGGTACCATCCGTAGAAGTGTCATCATCTGTACCTTGTTCTGTCTCTCTTCTTTAAATGCCCAATATTTCATATTCACACACAGAGAGAGAGAGGCAGAGAGAGAGAAACAGAGAGAGAGAGAGAAATGTAAGATATGTTGTTATCTTGTGAAGACAGATTTACTTATAAAAATACTGCAGGTATTTTTGCTTCAGGATAATTTAACTAGTTCTAAGACATTTTCTCCAAACAAGTAAGGTTAACGTTAAACATATTTCTTGTGTCAAGATAGAAGTCTATATTTTCATATGTGCAGTATATCCCTGATGCCAGCGCCATATCTAGAGACACCGCTGTGCAGTGTGTTCGTTAGACTGACAGCTCTGTTGATGGGTGTTCCAGTTGCTTTCTTTTACCATATTGTAGAGAGAGAGAGAGAGAGAGAGAGAGAGATTACCCCTCCATCTTAATTAGGGCTCATCTGAATATGAGATATAGTGGAGTGTAGTAGGGCTGCTGCAATCATGAAAATTTGTAATGACTATTATTGTCTCACAAATAATTGCAATTAATGATTTAACTGTCTAATTTGGCTTCAATCCAGAGTGGTCCCTGGTTGGTGAAGTCGTATGTGGCTTTGCAGTGAGATCCATGTCGCTCACAGTGCTATATTGCAGTGATGACGCTGGAGCAAGGGAAACGAGCATCGGTAAACTTCAAAGCACACATTGAAACAGCATTTAACCTCTCTGACACCTCTCCCGCACGGAGATTTAGGCTATTTAACAGGCAGCTTAAATCTAATCTGAATCTAAGTAATGACCAGAATATAAATTATAATATTATTTGAAAGTTAATATGGAAGAGGAAATATTCTGAAGGGGAAAATAAAACTGCGATCATGATCGATTATTGAAGCAGCCCTACTGGAGTGATTAGGAAGGAAGCGTCCCTGGCAGCTGTGTGTCTGCAGATCTGTTGCTGAGGCTGCTCTCAGACAAGTCTGGTATCAGTCTCTCAGTCTAAAGGCTTTTCCCCCTGGGTGGCTCTCTTGACTGATGCTGCTCCACTGACCTCCTCACATCTCTCCACTTTTTGGTTTCTTAATCCCTTCATTTTC